>JASDQU010099669.1:3434-21283 GCA_032191745.1 Picea mariana
AGACAGGTTCAAAATGGTGATTTAGTGGAAAAGGTAGATGGCCACCGAGATCCTTCTGGATCATTGCTCCCCCTTAGGAAGCAATGGTCCCCATTGCATCAAGTTCCCATGGGATATGGGGAGAATTCTACTAAATATGAAGCTTGGTGTGTTGCTTTCCTTGTTGAAGAAGTTGTCATGTTTAGCTTGTTGAAGGGTGTCATGAACCTGTTGCTGGAGAGGTTGGATTTGTTCAACCAATATAGTTGCATGATCTACCTGAGTGTGGGAGGACTCTGTCGGTGAGATGCAGCATGAAGAGTATGAAAGGATTTTTTATAACCTTGCTTTAATGGGCAGTGTGGAGGCACCCACATAGGTGTAACAAGAACATCTTGGGACTCTTCTACAATCTTATTGACCTACTTCTTCTGGATAGAAAGGTCTTGGGATGAGGCTGCAATGGTTGTAGTGTCCTTCTATTCACCTTTTTCTCGGATTATGAAGAGGCTAAAATTTGCAGCATGAGAGATTACTTTCTGGCATTGTTTTGGTGGGACAATAATCGAAACTATCTCTGGTATGTTGTATAGCTGACCCCCCAGAGTAACAATAATGTTACAGGGTCGAGACTCATAAATAACATGATGCCTCCACATATATGGTTGGACTAATAGAACATCACAGACTTCTAGTGGGGAAACATCACACAATACCTCATCCTTGAAGGGCTTGATGTCATAGGATAGGAGACACTGTTGGCTAACATGAATATCTTGACCTTGGCGAAGCCACCCGATGTTGTATGGTTGTGGGTGTGGTGTTGCTAGAAAATCAAATTTCCAGACAAACTCTACTAAGATGATGTTCTTTTGGCTTTCGATATCAACAATAAAATGCAGTGGGGTCCCCTTCACCCACATCTATGAATGGAAGATTTGTTCCCCCTCCTCAGGATCCTCTTCTTGTTGGATTGTTGCAATTACGATAGTAGTAGTGGGTTTTGCATCAATGATTTGTCTCCTTTTATTATTTTATGAATTAGGGTCCAAGTCGGGGTTTGAATCTTTGTCTTTGAGCTCACCCACCAATGACTGTATTGAGTGACATTCATCAGTGTTGTGCCAAGGGTTGTTGTGGAACTCACACCACTTTTCGGTGTCTTTCTTAGACTTCATGTTACCCTTCTTTGCCTACATCTGGGATTATCTCTCTTGAGGTTGTCCTTCCTTGCTTCGTGCATGCTTCTCCCACTTACTTTGTTTCTTGAATTTCTGCTCAAATTTGACTTCATATCGATAAGCAACTCCCAGTGAGGAGATGTCCAATAAATACATCTTTGTTTGGATGTACCTACGTATACCACTGCGATACTTCAAAACTAGGTGTTGCTCAGAGTCTTTATTACCCAACTCTGAGCATAAGTTATGAAATATGTTGATGTACTCTGGCACCGTCTGGTCTCTTTTTTGATGCACAGTTGTCCATCTCATGTATTGATCATCATAGTTTTTGATAGGGTAGAACTCCTCCTTTAGGGAATTTACAAAGGTTGCCCAAGAGGATTCTCTCCCAAATAGTGTAGATTCATCAGCGATGTACCTCTCCTAGTAACCTTCCCACCAAGATTTGACATGGGGAAGGGATTTAAGGAGCGCAAAGGTGATCTTTTCACTGTCAGGAAATTTTTGGACAGAGTAATAACCTTCTAGTAGATTCAGCCATTTTTCTAGAGCATCTGCATCTATCTGGCCTTCAAATAAGCGGACATCAAAATTGACTTGTACCTTGAAGGACATCACAATTGAGAGATGATTGCTTATTGAAGATGCCTCAATTGCTACCATCGGTAGTCTTCGAAGGATCTGAGTGAAGTTTTCCATCATCTCGTTCCTTTGTCGCACAAGGGCTTCTTTAAGAAACATCTTGAAAGGATCTCCTTCTCTGTCATCTCTCTTTTCTTCCACCATGGGAGGTCGCTTGGGATAGCGAGAGTGGTTTTCCTCAAGCGAAACTAGCTTGAGACCCAAATGACCCAAATATCTATACCCTGACCTCGTCGAGGACCTGCTCTGAGAAATGACAAGGAGCAGAATTCTCTGATACCACTAATCTAGATTATTTTGAAAATGACATGAAGATATAAATATAATTGAGATATAATAATGAAATACATAAAAATATAGAAGATAACATAAAAATACAGTGAAATCCAACTTTTATTACTGAATAAGATAAAAAAACACCGTAGAACACAAACTGGAAGAATGGGGTAGCCTATCTCTAAAAGGAAAGAGATGTTGGCTATTCCTCATTCACAACAAGATTTACATCACACTCCATTGCATATTTAAAGGGTCTCCTTCACCTCAATTATATATGAAAGAGTGAGAGGAGAACAATTCCCATGATGCATGTGGGATAAATTGGACTAAGTTTATAAATTTCCATAGGCTTTTAAAACACTAGGACTTCCCAATGATCACCCGTCCCAGTACTACTCTAGCCTAAGCGTGCTTAATTGCAGAGTTCTAATGAACTCTGATGCATTGACGCTATGTTGTAGTCATTTACATAAGATCACTAGGAAATCATTACATGATATCTGTAATTAAAAAATGAATATGACATTACATTCCATTCCCCATTAAAAGGGTGAATATCATGGTTTATCAAAACCACAAGCTCAAAATGGTGATTTAGTGGAAAAGGTGGATGGCCACTGAGATCCATCAATGGGAGTGAGTGCTAAGCACTACCGATCTGAGATGTGTGACAACCTTTATTATATATTGTAACAAGTAAGCAAGAGTGGCCCCGGGCTAGAGAGGCTGTTTCATGTGCTTAAGGTGAAGCATCATATATTTATGTGAGGAGGCGTGACCCCTAGAGTAAGCGAATTGTGAAATAATTGTCATTGGTTACAAGTTTACATGTTGTGATAAACTAGTTCACCGTGTCACTGGTTTTGTCATGATTTTGTGTAGATGTTGTTGTTGTATCGTACAGATTCTTAGACTGAAGTGATAATGGGCTATAAGGTACTGTGATCTGGAGGTGGAGATCTGTTTCTTCAGAATCAATATCTCTATGCAAAAAGGCATATGTGTGCCATACTAAAACCTAGATCGCAGAGTTATCATCCTTGGAGCTGCAGCATCCTGTATAAATCTGGGAGGAAAAGAGACAAGGGGTGTGGAGGTAATACTAGAGCTATCAAGGTGAGAGATATGGTAATAGGGGTGGACATGGAGGAGTAGGTTTTATAACCCTAAATTGCACCAGACATGCATACCTGGCATCAGACCATCTAACTTGCTATATTTTCCAAGACATCATTGAACAAGATCTTCAAAAGACCATTTCTTTGAAGGTGTACATGCCCTGCACCACTACTTCCCACCTACACACGCCTACTAACCCACTACAACTTGGATACACTCACATAATATCACAAAAAGTTGAAAATTGCATAGGATAATGGTTTCCGGGTCATTACTTAACTGTTTGACTGCCGATAGCAAGTCACCCCAAATGTTACTATCCCTTTTGGCCTATACAAGAAGGGGTTGGGGTCCCATTGCAAGAGGGAATCATGAGAGCAAAGAAGCTCTGCCTATTTTATCAATCCCCCTTCTCCTCAATTGCAAAGCCCTTGGCATTTCCCTAAGTGAGAACTGAAGAGGAGAAGAAGACACGGAAGCAATTGGTGCATGGTGATGAGGATCCCAGGACCAAGTTCGAAGAGAAATGTCGGTCTCATGTTGTAAGTGAAATTTTGTGAGATTAATATAAATAAGTACTTTTTTCATCCTGCCAAATGACATCTTAAACTTATATGATTTGTTTAAATTTCTTGTTTATGATGTCTAACCCACTGATCCATATGTAGAATACATGCTTGTAGTTTCTTGTTTGACTTTTGATGAATGCAGGTCAGCCTTGGAAGGAAATTTTAAGTCAAGAAACAACCAAGTGAAAAGGGATTGACATCAGACATAGAGTTTAAGGTAGGCCTACTAGATCCCTCTCTCTTGTCTTTTTTGTATGATTGTGGGGTAACGTTGGGATAGTGATTAAAAGTAGGAGACTTTAGACAGTTATCTCTCCGTACACTTTACACCCTTGGTGTAGTCCGTAGAGGGGTTTTCCTGCTATAGCATAATTGATGACCATACTGGGGAAGCCTTTAGGGTCTTTGGGGATATTTCTTTTGGTTTCTTTGAATGGGTTTATTCACTATTTTCTGAGTTTCTGTAAGATTTTGTGTCTTTGAGGGATGCTAGTCTTCCATACCATTACTCCCTGCCTGTGCTGGACTGTTGTTTTTTCACTTTTTTGAGGCGTTACAGAGGTGTATGTGGCCTACAGTGGGCCTGCACATGTGCATACTTGCCCTGTCCTTGGACACCCCACATACATACACTGGTTTTTGAAGTGTCAGTAGCATGCCCGTTGAGATTTTTTTTTTTAAAAGAGAGGCATCCATCCTCTTCCCTGTCAGAAGTAACACTTCTCAGGTGTTTTCTTGATCTCGTCCCGATCTCTATTATAATAGTTTGTCGCTTAGGTTTGACTTCAGCATAGCTTTCTTTTCATCAAAATATTTCTTGTGTTTTCTTTGATAGGGTTTTTAGACAAGTTTGTGAGTCTTCTTTGATCTACATGTTTGGTATTGTCAGTGACTCCCTACGATCTCCACTTGGGCTTGAATTTATTTCTTGGTCCTGTCTTGTTGTCATTTTTCCCTTTTTTTTCTTTAGAAGAAAATAAAAGAATTCATTTTCAAATTTCTTGTTTTGAAGCATAAAACAATAAAAAAAAATCCTTCATTTCTTTGTTTGGTAAAGTAGTTTAGGCTAGTTGTTTCTTTTACCAAGGAAAAAGAATTTTTTCTTAATTTCTTTACTTGAATGATTATGACATTAAGTAGCTCGTAGTCGAGAGAAATCTTGTTTTAAGTATTTCTTTTCAAAGATCTAAGAAAAGTAGTTTCGAAAAGTTTGGTTAAAGAGTTTAATTTGGCAAATCTTTATTTGTGAAGAAAGAAGTACTTTTGTTTCCAGTTTCATCTTATGCTCTTCTCTTCTGTATCTTAAAAAACATCACTGGTTTCATTTCCGTTCCTCTTGAATTAAGACAACCACTAAAATTAACACTTAATTAAAAGTTATTAGACTTTGTGTTTGAAGGGTCCATCAATTTAGCTTAGGTGAGAGCCTTGATTTAGGATTGGAGAAGAAAATCTTCAAGGCTACAAAAACAAACATAAGAGTCTGAGCTAGGGAGTGCTTGAAAGTCCAGTAACCTTGAAAGTTATCTAGGACCACCCTCTAACATAGGGGCTAAACAAAAGGTCATGTAAGGAAAGGTAGCATAGATAACCACTCCAGATCCAGACCAAGCTTAGTGGGGAATGCATATAGAGGGCTTATCTTGGGATTTCGTTGATCGCATTTGCCATGGAGCTTCATGGGTCTCAAATCCATTCGATCTCCTCAGTTTTCTTCTAGAACACTTCTTTCAATACCCTTGGTAGGTTTCGGGCTTGATACCTTGCTCATTGTGGTCCATCAGACTGTCGATTGTACCAGCCTGGTGACTGTTTGCGCGCTGGAAACCTAGTTTCCTTTATCTTAGTGACATACATAGGTGACTACAGGGGTATATCATGGTACCTAGGGAAGACATCGGGAAACACTTTGCAGAGTATACCTAGAGGGTGCTTTCGTATTCGAGTTGCACTTGAACCAGTAAGTTTCTCTATTGTTGGTTGGTGTAACTGTTCTTCCAACTAGCTAGTGATCTACTTGTCTTATCTCATAGGGACCTTTTCTAGTTTGTGTTGGATTTCAAAACGATTATAGAAATACCTAGTGTGTCATTGATATTATAACACAGTGGAGGATCAGGAGCTCCACTAGACATGAAGGCTTTTGGGCCTACTGTCGGTTGATCTTGAGCTACCCCCACTACTACTAAGGAGAAAACTAGTCTAGCAAGGGTCTTTTGAGGCGACCGGGTTACAAAAAACTGTGCCCGACTTCTCTTTGAGAGAAGAACATTTGATTCTGGAGGAACCAATCATTTCTGACCTGGGAGCATAAGATCTTGGTCTGTATAAACCTCCAATCACTGATCTATTGGTTCCCATCATCGTACAGGTTCGGCCTTATGAGGGTCAGGAAGTGTCACAAGCAGCGATGGAAACAAATGCTGCTACTTCCTTAGGGAATACTCATATTTCCTCTACGGTTGTCACTACAGCGGGTGTTCTTCCTCATAACCAATCGTCGCTGGTCCAAACCACTATGGTCTCGACTGCCTCTACCTTGGGCAATGGTATGATTTTGTCTATGGCAGCAATCACTGCTCCTTTCACCCATAGTGTGACAGGCTCTTCGTTCTCATACAAGATGCTTGGCTTTGGTATGAGCACTGTCCTTTCCTACTCCACTCTATAGACTTTAGGTCTAGAGGTAGGGAGATCCAACGCTCCTCTGCAAGGATCCATTGGGGGCACTTCATCTCCCTATAACGTTTTCCCTTATGGAGGGGGTCATATACCTCCTTGATCCCCTTCACTCAGCGGTGCTCAACAACACTTCACCGGGCCAAACATAAACCATAATTCATTTAGAGAAGGTAGTCAAGGACTTCCTTCTTATAGCATGCCGATAGGTTCAACACCATTCTCTTTGTTTGACGCGTTTGATAATAATGCTTTCTCGTCAACTGTCCTCTCGGCTGGGGGAAACCCTGGTTATGGATAACAACATCTTGTATAGGGTACTATTCCTGCATAGGGGGAAAACTTAGGAAATCCTTCCTCACAAGGACCTTGGAATTTGTGGAAGAGATTAGTTCCCTTGTCAGGGATGCTGATTGTGGGTAACCCCTTCCATATCCAATGGAACCTTGGGCAAGGCTCAACACCTATTCCCATCTGATCAACAGGGGGAAACCCTTCCCAAAATCCTTGGAATGCGACGCAACCCCTGCCCTTTTCGTCTAATTACGGAATTCAGTCGATGACGTCTCAATAAGAGAAAAATTTGTACGCTAGTCACGTCCATGGTTTTAAACAGTACCTTGACCAGCAACCTAACTTTTCCTGGCAACTTGGTGCCATCCAAACTACAAGATCCTTTTTTCCTGGTTATAATCAATAACCCAAATTATTGTTTCTGATAATTCTGCACTTTCCAGAATTGACAAGGTTATTAAATGATCCCATCTATCATGATCCACGTTGGCCTCCCATGCCTACCAAGTTGTCTTCCAGCATTCCAAAGTTAGAGGCTAAGTCTAATGAAGATCCAGGAGATCATGTGACTACCTTCCATCTATGTTGCTCGTCTAACTCTTTGAGAGACGACTCCGTCCAGTTTCATTTGTTTCAACGCACTCTCATCAAGAGTGTTTCGAAATGGTACATTGAGCTTGACCGCTCAGGATACTCTTCCTTCGGTGAATTGGCAATGGATTTCTTAAACCATTTCCAATTACCTGTGAGATACGATGTCGACACCGAATCGCTAGCCAACTTTGAGAAGACAAAAGAGGACCATATCTATGATCACATATGAGAATGGTGACACCGAAAGAGTTTGATAAAAGTGTCAGTCCCACCAACATTCTTGCTTGAGTGGTTCCTTAAGTCTTTGGTACCCTATTTATCTAAAGACATCGCAACCTCGGGGGTATTTTCAGAGGAAGAAGCGATATTGAGAGCTCAATAGATAGATCTGACTTACTCTCAAACAGGTTTACTTTACAAATTTTTTCTAGATTCACCATGGTCGATGCTTGAAAAGACTAGATAGAGATCTAGACCACATGCCGATGGTATTTTTGGTTTAGTGCAAAGGAAACTCATTTATCAGTTGTCAAATCAATTGCAACAATTGTCGATACAACAGACAATGGCCAACTAGACCATTGGTTCGACTATTCCCCCTACCCAAAATTCGGATGTACACAATGTGCAATCGAAAAACCCGAAGGCCACCCCGTAGCTTGAAGGAAAGAAGAAACAACGAAATAAGGGTAAAGAGGATAAAAAACATATCAATAATGATGGCAAGGGTAACACTAAAAATAAGAAGTCGAAGTATCCATGTAATCTTTGGAAGGAAGACCACCTGACTCACCAGTGCCCTTGGATTACGGAGGCCCATAAGTTATTGGCACAATAAAAACCTACTGTGTTAATGAATCCATTTCCACATGGGAAAAATTTGACTCAAGCCTCTTCGAGCGTGGAAGGGGGCAGTCAGAGACCCCCTCCATCTGTGAGTAATCCTTCATCTGTGAATGTATACATGATGAAAGTAGCATTGACATAACGAATAGGACACATGACTACGGAATGCCAAGCACCTTTGAGAAGAGTAAAGAATCCAAAAACCCACCTCTTCCTCTCCATATATAGAAGACGTTGGAAGAAACATTGACACACATCCCCAAAGGTGTGTTCGAGAAAGCTTCCCACAACCCAAACTCAAGGGCCACCCATAACTACTCTGTGGTGGAGGATTTGTCACAAACCCCTTTTGCGATGTCTACTTTGGAACTCCTCTAGAGCTTCCCTTCTCAGAGAAATGCTCTGTTAGCTGACTTAGGATCTGCTAAGACTTATAATCTTGGAACAATCATGCTTGCTACAACCAACTTAAAACATCGTCTTCCTTACCATGTAGCATTTCAGATAGTAGTGGGTTACACCATGAAAATGTTTACTCGAAACATTTTCCTCGTGGTGGTTGATGAGGGTGCTTCGACATGCATGATGTCTTTGGCATGTTGGAAGGCCATTGGCCAACCCATTTTTTCTCCTTTACCTACTATTCTTAGCGATTTCAATGGGCGTTCATTCTGACCACATGGAATCATCCCTTCTTTCCCCGTGCAGTTAGGGGGGAAGACCGTGTGCGTCGAGGTTGAAGTGGTTGATGCGTCTCTCAACTACAATCTCTTGTTAGGAAGGAGTTGGACCTATTCCATGCAAGCAGTGGTCGTGAAATTTTTCTGGGTCTTGGTTTTTCCACATGAGGGTTGGATCATGTTCATTGATCAGTTATCCTTTTCCCATCCTGACTCTTCATCAGGGGTATCCACAGTCTCAATGATTGATAAACCTCAACCTGACATAGTCAATGTAGGGGCTGGTTTGTGCCCACCTTTGATGGGTATGTTCGATTATCTGCCTTCGACTGGCAATGTCCACTACATATTAGTTTTCCCCGACTAGCGCAGGGCCGAAATCTTTCAAATCTCATTATTTCGCACGACTTACTTTAACGATCTGTGGACTCTTCCTTCCCCGTAATCTACAATGGAAGGAACAAGACACCATGGCATGGCCCTGCCTTTGTCCGCATTAGAAGTTGTGTACTCTATAGTCCATCAATCTTCCACCAACCCCGATCAGAATCCCGCACAGGAGTTAGATCCGGTTCTCGAGCCTATTTGGGCTCAAGATTCCCTCACCGATACTGATTCTTTAGAATTAGTATTTCCCTCAGAAGAGGTGATTCTTGAGGTAATGACTAGTCTGGACAGACCCTGGGATGATCTTCATCAAAGATCTTACTTACTCCAAGAGTTAAGAAGAATTGAAGCAGGTGAATTCACTCTGACTATGGCTGGAAATAAGGCTTGTCCTATAAATCCTTTGGATACGCACATTGTTTACACTGAAGGAAATATGGAAACCATTACTCAAACGATACCTATTGATATCTCTAGAACCCTTAGCACTGTGGAGAATATCTTCGTCGGAGCGGACTGCTCCCCTAAGGAGATTCAAATCTACACAGATTTATTTAAAGAATTATGCGATGTGTTTTCCTAGTCTTACGAGGAAATGTCAGGTGTAAATCCAAGAATCATTGAACATGAAATCATGACATATCCTGATGCTAATCTAGTCTGATAGAAGCTTCATCTAGTCAATCCTAGGAAAGAAACAGTTTTTAATGTTGAAGTAGAGAAACTACTCCAAGTTGGTTTCATCTACCCCATCCAATTGACTCAGAGGGTGTCAAATCTCGTTCCACTCAACAAAAAATAGGGTACAATTCACGTATGTACAAACTTCCATGATTTGAACAAGGTCTGTCCAAAGGATAATTTCCCGACACCATTTATTAACCAGATAGTTGATGAATGCGTAGGTTGCAAAGCCTTTTATTTCATGGATGGTTTTTCGGGATATAATCAGATACAAATGAAGCCCAAATACCAACATAAAACCACTTTCATCTGTCTGTGGGGTACATTCACTTATCAGAAGATGCCTTTTGGTATGAAAAATGTTGGAGGTACCTTTCCGCGGGCCATGTATTCTTCTTTCCACGATATCAAACACATAATCGAGGCTTATATTGATGAGTTAGCGTCACGATCTCACAAGAGAGATGATCATACCATACACCTTCGACTTATCTTTGAGCGATGTTGCTACTACCAGATCCGCTTGAATCCAAATAGATGTAGTTTTTGCGTCACATTGGGTCGTATTCTAGGTTTCATAGTTTCAACAATAGGGATCATGGTTGATCCTCTAAAGGTTGAGGTGATAGTTCAGATGCCTCCCCCGTGCACAGTCCCTCAGCTTCAGAGTCTACAGGGAAGAGATAACTTTTTATGGTGTTTCATCACAAAATATGATGAGATCACAAAGGGTTTTATGCGTTTACTAAATAAGGACGTTCCTTTTCATTGGGATGAAGCCGCTCAACTCTCCTTCAAAGCATTGAAATGCGCCCTCACGTCTACCCCTCTGCTGTGACCACCCAATTATAATAAATATTTCTTATTATATTTGGCCACTATGGAGTCAACCATTGGTATGGTCTTGGTTCAGGAGGATGATTTTCCCTCAGAATATGTGATTTATTACCTAAGCCAAGGCCTGGTTGGACCAGAAATCAATTATTCCCATATTGAAAAAATTGCATTGGCAACAATTCATGTTGTCCAATGGTTTCGTCATTATATCTTGTTTCGCATGACCACCATCATTGTCGTTGTGAATCTATTTCAATAGGTGTTGACATGACATGTAATTGGTGGAAAGATCAGTAGATGGATAGTTATCCTCCAATAATTTGATTTGGATTTTGTTTCAGTGAAATCCAAAAAGTCGTTTTTCTTTGCGGAACTCATTTCAGAACTCCTGATCAGATCAGGTGATGTTATACCCAAAGAGTCACCTATCAAAGGAGACATGTTTCTGATTGCATCTTCGGACCCCTGGTACAAAGATATACTAGTATATCTCCTAATTTTGAAGTGCCCTACCTCTGTTTCTCATGATTAGCGTCATTTTATATGCCATCAGGCCAAGAACTATCTCATACTCAAGGACACTCTGTATCATCGAGGTGTAGATTGCATCCTTCGCCAGTGTCTCATTCATGAAGAAGCAAAAATCGTGCTTAACGATTTCCACACTGTAGCATATGGCGGTCATTTTTTTTGGGTTGGAAACAACCCAAAAGATTCTATGAGCTGGTTACTTTTGGTCAAAATTAATCAAAGATTTTGTTGAATTGGTCAAGATGTGCCACTCGTGTCAGATCTTCTCTCGGAAGATGAGGGCACACCCTGATCCCATGTTTCCCATCATCACAATTGGTCCCTTCACAAAGTGGGGGATTGATTACACTATATGCAACCCTCCTTCCACGAGGGGGCACCATTATATCATCGTAGCAGTAGACTACTTCACGAAGTGGGTCGAAGCTATGCCAATTTTTAAATATGATGGAGAGACCACAACTATCTTTTTGTTTAACTAGGTAATAGCAAGGTTAGACGTCCCGAGAGAGGTTATCACTGACCATGGCAGTCACTTTCAGAAAAAAATTATGTCCATGTTAACATCAAATATTAGGTCGAGGCAAGAACATTCATCACCCTACTACCCACAAATGAATGATCAGGTGGAAGATGTGAATAAATCCCTTAAGACTATTTTACAACGAACAATCAATTCGACCAAGTCAAATTGACATTTCATGTTGTACATGGCATTATGGGCCTAGCAAACATTTATTAACACTGCAACTAGTTTCTCACCCTTTCAACTCATTTACGAGATGGAAGCAATCTTGCCTATAGAGTGCCAAATCCCCTCTCTAAAGTTGGCAGTACATTTATTTCCAGACACTTCACCGCTTCAAGAGCGTTTATTATATCTTGAGCAACTCGATGAGTAGCATCAGGATGTAGCCTTGGCTAACGAGGCTCAGAAAAAAAATTCAAGTGTCAGTATGATCGGTCCATCCGTCCTCGGATTTTCTCTGAAGGTGACCTTGTCCAATTCTATGACCGAGATAAGGACCCCCTGGGGGCAGGCAAGTTCAAACCCATGTGGTTCTAACCTTTCATCATGAAGGAGGTTCTAAAGAAGGGTGCTTATTGTCTGGTGGACTTTGAGGAAAATTCTTTGGTGGAGCCTAGAAATGGGCTCTACCTCAAGAAGTATTACTCGTAGGTGGGTCGTCTTGGGTGACTTCTTATAACATATTTATAGTCCTCTACATTCTCTTTTTAGTTTCTGTCTTTTTGTTTCATGGACGTGTCATTTTTGAAGTGATCTTTTTCACTGTGACATATGTCAAGTGAATCAAAGGTGTTCGTTGGGTTCGCGGATGGCACTAGCCGACACACTTGGAGGCTTGATTCCACAGCTTGGGTGATTTTCACACCTTAGGGCCAGTTTCTATCTTCAGAAGGTATATGTTTAGGTGATGCCACAAACAATGTCGCCGAATACAATGAAGTCTTAGAGTTTCTTCATGATGCTTTATCACATGGTATCTCTCACCTCTGGGTCTACTTAGATGCTTAGTTGGTTGTGTGTCAGTTAAATGGGGTTTACGACATTTACGATCCTACACTACACTGATGGTTCCTTAGGGTACGTCTCTTAGAACGAAGCTCTGATTACATTATGTATATCCATGTTCCTAGGATATTGAATCAAATCACATATACCCTAGCTGATCATGTATTAGATTGGCATATTGAACACATGTAAGAAAAAGCACACACATGCACATGTAAATACATTTGTAAAATAGATGTAATCCATAAGACATGAAAAGATGAAAAATATCCATATATATATATATATAAATATCAGAGTACATGGGTGGGCACGAGCGCCTCAAAAATATGTCCAGTCAGAGTCACGGGGCTTATGCCTTCAAAAATATACAAAACGTTCTCTCGACACGTAATTAGTCTATCCTAGCTAAGGGAGCGGCCTGTTGGCCCTGCCATAGTAAAAAACAGTGTTCGCCAAATGTCGAAAGATCTAGACCCAGGTCCATGGCACCCCAACTACATGAGGTTGAATCAACGGTGTGAGATCCTCGATCTCTACCATAGGGATTGTACGAGTGAGCGTGGTAAGGTTCCACTCTACCCATCTCAATACTCTCTCAGCCTCTCTAGCTAGAGGCCCCTCTGCTGTCGTTGTTGGTCCAATAGCTCCATCTGGTCATGCCTCTGGTCGAGGATGTTGCCTAGTCATCGAGAAGTCTACTGTATGCACTTGTCCCACATTTGTAAATAACAAATACATAAGTGTCAGATACTCTAGTATACAAAAAAATGATATATATAAAAAAGACATAAAAATTAAATAACTTTAAAAATAAAACTTACCCATCTCTCCTCGCTCCGCTCCAGGAGGTAAAGGCATGTCAGGATCCCTAGAAAAACTAATCCCAACATAGGGGTAGTCCTCTATTATCGGAATCTGTCATGCCCACCAGTCAAAAACCTTGTCATCGAAAGCCTCGATGGCCCTCCCTCCCCCCTGGCACAACAATAGTGCTTCCCATCTGCATAGCACTAGGAGAGAGGCCGTGTGCCCTCATATAGTCTCTCGACGACTGAGACTGGGTACCCTCTCAAAGAAAAAGGAACACAAAACGGTCCTAAGCCCAAAGTTTTAGTGCTCCCGTATCCAACACTCTGCTAGTTGTCTCTTCATACAATCCAGCATGGTGGCATCCAGTCAAAAAATTTTGCATTTAAGCATTGTACCACACAATGCATGTGCAGCCAGAAATCCAAATGTAAAGTTGCGGATCCAGTGATCTACCCAATAAGTAGAACTATCACTTTGTGTGATAGGTTGTTGATCTTATGTATAGGCACCTGAGAACCTACTTTCTCAGTACCAACCTCGCAATGGAGTCCAATCAACTCCTCGACGTTGTGCGGCCCGAGGGGAAAAGTGTGCAAGTTGAATGGATCCCCTCTCCTTGAGAGACCAGTTAGGAAGTAGATGTCCTCAGTCATTGGAGTCAACGACTGCCCCTTGAGCATGAATGCCTCTATGTCAGGATGCCAGTAATCTATGAATGCATTTAGAAAACTGGGTTGTGCCCTCATAAACGGACACTGGAAGAACTTTAACAACCCGCATTGTGACAAAACAACGATAGCAACAGGGTCCTCGGAGAACAAAAAATCAATTTCCTCATGCTCCCTCTCTCTCCAATGCACATACATCCTGCAAAAACAAATCAATGGAGAGTTAACTCTTGCATTTTCAATTTTTCCCACTTATTGAAGGGTGTACATGGGTTGTCTTGGGGAAAGTAGCATGTACACGTGGGAAACTTATTTTCTGCCTACATGTACACGTGGGCTGTGCTTGGACAACCCATGTACATGTAGGACCAACCTCTTTAAAGGTCAGCGCCCCCCCCAAAAAATAAAAATAAATGAAAAAATGAAAGATGGAAATGAAAGAGAGGTTAGTATGTACTTACTTGGTCCAAACGGAAGTTCATTTCGTCCACTGAAGCTACCAGAATCAACTATTTCGGCAAAGGGGTGTTTTTTGACTTTTGGTCAATTTTCAAATTTCAATGGTGATAATGCACTGCCAACTTTCTATTTATAGAATTTTTTGTCCCGTTTTTGTCATTTTTTGGACCCTTTTGAGATTTTTTCTAGCTTGAAAATCGTTTACTATGGTTCTTGAGTTTCTCAGGGGATGTTACGATAAGTGTTACTTTGGGTTTTGAGAATTTTTTTGAGAGATGGGTTAGTTTTAAAGGTCTTTTGGTAAAAAGTCATTTTTTCAACTTTGTGCATGTAAGATAGGATTCCACCTGCACTTGTTGCACCTCGTTGTCTTTTTCACTTTTCCATAGGATCAATCCCACTGAATTGTGACAAAAAACCCTCACTCTTGCTCTAAAAATGTCGTGATTTAGTGGTAGAGACTACCTTCACATGGATTCCCTAGGTATATCCTGGTTGCATTTTGGTTTCCATGCGATCACTAATGACTATAGGCTCCGAAGTCCTTATTAGTTTTTCCTAATTACGAGTTTGAGCCTCATTTGCATGTTTCATTATCACTCTTGACCTCACCCTCGAGACTCCCAAAACACAATGTGTCTTCTTTTAAGCCCTTTTCAGACCCTCTAAACATGAAAATATTGTCGAGTGATCTTGTTTCCCTTCACGCTCGCTAAAATGAAATTTGAAGCCACGTATGTCCAGCAGTAGTTTACCCCTTTTTCAGTTCCGATGGTCAAAAGTATGAACAAAGGTATACTCTAGGAGCCTCAGTTCTCTAGAAGAGTATTCTGAGGTATAGATTTAACCCTTTTTCGGGCCTGAGGGACTAAACTTACGAAAAAGGAACCCCCACAGAGTTCATAGTTAAGCTCTTTTCAGACTCCGTAAAATTGAAAAGATAGCCGATTGACCTTGTTTCTTCACACTCGTTAAATTGGTCCAGAAGACATCCCTTATGGAGTCCATAGTTAATCTCTTTTCAGACTCCTTAAATATGAAAAGATTTTCGAGTGATCTTGTCTTTGTCACACTCGTTAAAATGGTTTTGAATAGACGTCTTTTTGGTGCTAGTTTACCCCTTTTTCGAGCCGACTAGATTACCTTCGAAAACGGTACCCCAGTGTAGTCTCCTTTTACACTTTTTCAGACTCTCTAAAAATGGAAAACCGCTGAGCTTACCTTCTCTTGGCTCGTTAAAAATTACCTTGAAGGACGTTATCATTTTGTCTTATTAGTCGCATTTGCATGCCTCATACCCAGGCCTTGTAGTACTTTTCCTCTGCATCTTGACACCTTGACCCATGGAGTATTTTTCCCGAGTGCCCTTTTCCTGCATATGTCCCCTTGCTCTGAGCATCAATGTGTTTCTTGCGCTTGGAATTAGTATGTCTGTGACACTCGATCCTTCTTTGTAACGTAGCATTCTTTATTCTTTTTCAAAAGTTTCCACAATTATTGAAAAAGACAAAAAAATCAAATATACCCCAAAAAGAGGAAGGGAAAAGTATTTTCTTTTTGTTGACAACACAATGAGTCACCCTTGGATAAAGCACATCCTTATGTTTGTTCGTCAAGATCTAGGATTCGATATGACCTTAGAAAGTTATTCTCGCTACATAGAGTTGTGTCCTCCTCCATTTGGTTACCCTTCTAAACATTTGGAGAGTTCGCATTACCTCCTGCATCATGAACTTATGTCAATGTCATGCTCCTTGAATCTCATCTTTTTCCGTGCTTTTGTCCAAGGGAATTCTTAATAAACTTTAGTCGGCCCTTCTGCAGTTTGTCTCTTGTCCTCATGTCCGACCACCCCTAAAGACCAATCAAGTCCTTACTCAAAATCAATGAAGTTCTATGTCTGATCATCAAGATCATCTTGTCTATTCCCAACGAGCTGTCGAAGACCTTTGGGTAGTGAATTCGTACACTCATATTACACTCCTACCCAAGTTTTGAAGATTTTGAAGTTGTTTATCGAGCTTTGAAGACCTCATATCTAGCCATCGGGCATCATTGGCATCTTGCAGATGGATACTATACATGTATATCTTTTGATTTTTAAGATGTAGATCTGTTGTGCACTGCTCGCAGCTACACTTTCTATAGTTATATGACATGGATATGCAGTGTATTTGATTGGCAGCCATGATTTTATTTCATCCCGAGCATGGGTATGCCTGCCTCAGTGAGACAAATTGTTATTTTTGCAGATGGCACCTCCTGAACTTTAGTCCCTAGGCTCACTCAAGTTGTACAATGGTGAATCTTTGTAATGTATTTTAGCCATCAAATGCTCTTCTGACCTCACACATTAGGGGGCATATGTTCTAACCCTAAATTTCACCAAACATGCATACTTGGAAGCAATCCATATAACTTGTTATCTTTTTGAAGCCATCACTGAACAAGATCTTCAAAAAACCATTTCTTTGAAGTTGTACGCACCTTGAACCACTATTTTGTGCGTACGCACGCCTAATGACCCACTACAACCCACGTACACTCGCAGAATATCGCGAAAACTAGAAAATTCCATAGGATACTATTTTTCGAGTCGTTACTTAACCATTTGACTACCCATAACCAGTCATCCCAACCGTTACTATCCCTTTTGGCCTATAAAAGAAGGGGTTGGGGTCCCATTACAAGAGGGAAGCATGAGAGCAAAGAAACTCTATCCATTTGATCAATCCCCCTTTGCCCCAATTGCTAAGCCCTTGCCATTTACCTAAGAGAGAACTGGAGAGGAGAAGAAGACGTGGACGAAATTGGTGCATGGTGATGAGGAGCCCAGGACCAAGTTCGAGGAGCAGTGCCGGTCTCATGTTGTAAGTGACTTTTTGTGAGATTAATATAAATGAGGCCATTCAAGTTATAAATGAGGTTGCAGACCCTCAAACAGCCAAACTAGCAGAAGTTTGTCTTAAATCAACCTTCTTCAGCTTCCAAGGAGAGTTCTTTGAACAAACAAGTGGAGTAGCCATGGGATCCCCCTTATCCCCAATCGTAGCAAACCTCTACATGGAGAA
>JASDQU010099670.1:0-21278 GCA_032191745.1 Picea mariana
CTTCCTTCAACTTGTAAACCTATTTATTCTGCAATGCTCTTTTTCCTGCAGGCAACTGAACCAAGTCCCAAGTATGGTTATTTACCAAGGAATCCATTTCCTCTTTCATGCCTTGCTCCGACTTCTTTTTGGTGTCTACCTACATTGCCTCTTCATAACATTCTGGTTCACCATAATCAGTCAACAATAAATAATACAATGAAGGAGAGTATCATTCAGGGGGTATACTTAACCTAGTAGCTTTTCTAACAACACTTGCAGGTGTTTTAGGTACCTGCTTCTCCTGTTGCTGTACATTTTGATTTTATGTTTCCTTTGGAATTTCTTTTTCAGTGATCTCATTAAGCACTGTGTATTCTTGTTTTTCTTTTTCCTGTTTCTTTCCCTGCAATTGATCTTTGTACATGACCTTCCCATTGAATATGACATCTCTACTCCTAATGATTTTGTTATTTTCATAATCCCATAAGCGATAACCAAAATCATTAACACCGTATCCAATAAAGTTACACTTCTTGGATTTTGCCTCAAGCCTTTTTCTATTTTCTTTATCAATATGGACAAATGATTCACAACCAAAAGTTTTCAAAAAAGAATACTTTACCTTTTTTCTTGTCCATTCCTCCTCTGGAATTATACCATCCAAATAGATTGAAGGTCCACTGTTTATTAAGTAAACATCAGTATCTACAACATCTCCCAAGAACTATAAGGGCAAACCAACATGCAATCACATACTCCTTGCACGCTCCATGATTTTCCTGGTCATCCTTTCTAACACACCATTTTCTTGTGGTGTTCTTAGAACTGTCTTCTCTCTACAAATCTCATGGTATGATCAGTAATCATCAAAATCCTTTTTTATAACCCTAATTTGCACCATACATGCTTACCTGGAATCAGACCATCTCATTCCTTCTTTGCCAAAACACTGCTGAACAAGTCTTCTTAAAAACCCCTTTTATAAATACCCATGTGCCCTGCTCCATTACTACACGCGTGTACACACTAGCTGACCCAAGAGATCCCGCATGTACCTACAAAAGAATGAAAAAAGAAAAGTTGATGACAGAACACACAACTTTGGGTTAGTTAACTAAACCTTTCGGCCATGCATGGTCAGTCACGTGACCAAATACCTAGCTTCTTCTAGCCTATAAAAGAAGGGTTACAGGTCCCATTTGAAAGGAGGAGAATCATAGTAAATAAACTATACCCGATTGAGAATTCCCTTTGTCCCAACCTTTAGCCATTCTTGTGCAAAGAGAAGTATAAAGCAAAGCAGTTGGAAGATGGTGAAAGAGGAGCCCAGGACCAGGATCAAGGAGCAGTAAGTGACTTTATCATTGTAAGATCAAATGCATGTGGAATTCTTTGTTTGTCTTTAGTGAATGCAGGTCAGCATTGGGAGGAGAGTTGCAGTCAAAGAACGACCAAGTGCGAAAAGGGATCGACATCAAACACGAAAAATAAGGTATGTCAACTTAATCTCTTGAGCCTTGTATTTACATATGAGTAATGGTGTTTGGGCATGGGATGATGGTAAAAAGTAAGAATCTTTAGGTCATTTCTGCATGCATGATAAAACCCTTATTGCTAGTCCGTAGGAGGGATTTCCCACCCACAACAGAATTGGTGACCATACTAGGGGTCTCTAGGGTTTTTGGGAATATTTTTCTTGGGTATTTTTAAAAACTGGTTTCATTCCTTGTTTTTAAAGTTTCTGCAAAAGTCCGAGCTAACAGAGATTCTGGTCTTCCATACCAGTTATCTCTGTTTCTTTGCTTGATTACATTTTTTTTTTCTTTGCCGAGACCCATAGAGGTACACGCGGCCTGTATAAGGTTTGTACGTGTGTACCCACGCCCTACCTTCTCACAGCCCGCGTGTACACGCTAGCTGAGGAAGTGTCAATCGTGTGTATGATTCCAAAAAAATTCTTTTAGAGAGGTAGTCATCCTCTCCCTTGTCAGAAATAGTCATTCTCATGGATTTTCTGGAACTCTTTCTAGTCTTTGTTGGTTGCAGTCTATAGCTTAGGTTTCACCTCAGATTGGTTTGTTCTATGAATTTTTCCTTGAATTGTTTTCTTTTTTCTGTTAAAGTAAGTGTCTGAATCTTCAAGAGATCCTAGATCTCAGTACCAGTAGTCTCTTCCTGAGCTAGATTTCTTGGCCTTTCATTTGTCTCAGAGTTTTAGAGATACACACGGCCTGTATAAGGCCATCACACATGTACACGTGCTTTGACTCTACACAGCTCACGTGCACACGCTTGACGTTGAATTGTCAACAGTGTACTTGTGGAGAAAATTTTTGTTGAAGGTGAGGCAGTCATCCTTTCCTTTGACAAGAGTTGTACCTCTCATGTTTTTGGGTCTTTGTCATAGCGGTTAGTAACTTAGGTTTGATCACAACAATAGATTTCTTTTTCATTAAGAAGTTTTCCTCAAATTTTTCTTTTTATAGGGTTTTTAGACAAGTTTGAGAGTCCAGTTTTAATTTTCTTGTGTGTGATTTTCAAAGTGACTCTTTGTGATCTACGCTGACGCCAGAAGTTTTCTTGGTTTTTACTTGTTGATGTTTTTCCTTTTTTCTTTGTGAGCATTCAAATTAAAAAAAAATCTTTTGTTTCTTTGTTTGGTTAAATAGTGTTGTTTTTCATTAGTAACCAGGGAAAAGTCTTTGCTTTTATAAGTTCTTGATGGTTTACTTAGATCATAAGTAGCTCGTAGTCAAGTGAAATCCTGCTTTGATTTTGTTGTTCAGAGATCATAGAAAAATTTTAGTTTGAAAAGTTGTTTAAGATTTGAGTCAAGTGAAGTTATTTTGTTTCCATCTTTCTGTATATTTTGCTTTTGTCTTTCAAACATCACTAGTTTCACTTTCACAACCTTTGACTTAAGACAACCCATAAAAATTAACACTAAATATAAAATTCATTAGAATTTTTATGTTTGTAGGGTCAACCAACTAGTTTAGGGTTAGGGCCTTGAATTAGGTTGAAGAGGAAACTCTTCAAGGCCATTAAATCAAACATTGGAGTCTGAGTTAGGGAGTGTCAAAATATAGTATTGTGAAAATTATTCGGGACCCCCCTCTAACATAGGGGCTAAACACGAGGTCGTGTGCAGAAAGGTAGCGGAGATAACCCCTCCAAAGATGGACCAATCGTAGTGGAGAACACATATAGAGGGCTTGTCTTGGGATTTCGTCAATTGTATTTGCCACAGAGCTTTGTGGGTCTTGAATCCGTTCGAGGTCCTCAGTTGTCTTCCGAACCACTTGCCTTCGATACCCTTGACAGGTTTCGGGCTTGATACCCAGCTCATTGTGGCTTACTCGACTTTTGACTGTACCCGCCTGGTGACTGTTCGCTCACTGGCAACCTAGTTTCCTATCTTTTTAGAGACATACACAGGTGATTGCGAGGGTATACCACGGTACCTAGGATAGACATCGGTCCATGATTTGTAGAGTATACCCGAAGGGTGCTTCCGTGTTCAAGTTGCACTTGCACCGGTAAGTTGCTCTAGTGTTGGTTGTTGTAACTGTTCTTCCAACTAGTTTAGTGTTTTCTTGTTTTATCTTGGAGGGGCCTTTTTAGTGTGTGTTGTTTTTTGAACGAATAGAAAGCCCTAGAGTGTATTTTATCTTCTCACACAATGGAGGATCATGAGCTCCTCCGGTCACAAAGGCTTCTGGGCCTATCATCGGTTACACTGGAGCCACCTTCGCCACCACTACGGTGAAAGCTAGACCAACAAGGATCTTTTGAAGCGACCAGGTCACAAGAAATTGTACCCGACCAACATCTGGAGGAAACGACCATTTTAGACTTTGGAGCGAAAGTTCTTGGTCTATCCGAAACTCCAACCACTGATATTTCGACACCCATCATCATACCGGTTCACCCTTACGAGTTCCAGACAATGTCACATGTAACAATGGAAACAAATGCTGTCACTTCTTCTAGGAATTCTTCAGTTCCAACTACGGTTGTCATCACAGGGGATTTTCCACCTTCTAACCCACCGTCACCAGTCCGAGCCACCATGGTCTCGACCACCTCTACCTCGAGTATGGCGGTGGCCACTGCCCCTTTCACACCGAGTGCAACAGGCCCTCTGTTCTCATACAGGATACCTAGCTTAGGTACAAGTCTTGTACTTTCCTACTCCACTTTACAGAATTTAGGTCTAGGGGCAGGGAGCTCTAATGCTCCTCTGCAAGGACACATGGGGAGAACTTCAGCTCCTTTTAATGCTTTCCCTTATGGCGAAGGTCATATACCTCCTTCTTCCCCTTCACTCAGTGGCACCCACCAGCAATCCGTCGGGCCACCTACACACCATAGTTTATTTGGAGTAGGGAGTCAAGGACCACCTTTTCATAATATGTCGGTAGGTTCGACATCGTTTTCTTTTTTCGGTGCATTTGGTAACAACGCTTTTTCGTCAGCTACTTTCCCGACTGGGGGAAATACCAGTTACAGACAACCTATTCCTATGCAGGTTAATATTCCTGCACAAGGGGCAAACCCAGGAACTTCTTCCGCATTAGGGCCTTGGAATTCTTGGTAGGGATCAGTTCCCTCGTCAGGAATGTCGATCTGGGGAAATTAATTTCATAACCAATGGAATCCCAGACAAGGTACTATGCCTATCCCCATCGGATTGACATGGGGCAACCCTTCCCAAAGTCCTCTGAATGCAATGCACGCCCAACCATCTACGTCCTATTTTGGGAATCAATCGATGATGTCTCCTCACACACAAAATCCATACGTTGGTCAGGGCCATGGTTTTTACCAGAACCCAGGCTAGCAACCGAACTTTTCCTGGCAACCTAGTGCCAGTCAAACTCCAGGTCCTTTTTTCTATGGTTATCACCAACAACCCAAACTACCTTTCTTGGAAACCTTGCATTTGCCAAACCTGACAAGGTTTTTGAATGACCCTATCTGTCACGATGCACGTTGGCCCCCTATGCTGATGAAGTTTCCTTTGGACATACCAAAGTTTGAGGCCAAGCCTAACAAAGATCCAGGAGATCATGTGACCACCTTCCATCTTTGGTGCTCGTCTAACTCATTGAAAGACGACTTCGTACAGTTGTGATTGTTTCAACGTACTCTTATTGGGAGTGTCGTGAAATGGTACATTGAGCTCGACCATTCAAGATACTCTTCCTTCGGCGAATTGGAAATGGCTTTCCTAAACCATTTCCAATTACTTGTGAGATACGATTGTTGCGCCTCTTTTTCCACCTAGATGAGAAAAACAAAGGTGCTTACAAGCTTAGTTGGGTTAGCTAAGTAGGACAACTGTAAAGGAAAAGGGTTAGAGAAAGAAATATAAAAGAACAACTAAGAATTAAACTAAGAAATAAAAGAACAACTAAACTATTGAGCATAAGGACATAAGAACTAAAAACCAATAAGGCTCATGTCACCAATGGCAAGGATTATATTAGTGAAAGAAAACACCAAGAAGAAAGAGGACTATGAGTCCCTTCTTCCTCCAAGGGAGGGCTCTTAGACCCCCACAAATAATCTCTTCTTACAACTTTGAATGAAAATGGTGAAAGAATCCCAAGATAATCCACTCAAGAGGTGAGATGGATTGCCCAATGTAATGGTGCTAGTATACTCTTGATGAGAATAGAGGATTTCTCAAGAGAATAGTAGCAGCATAATGTTTCTATTAAATTCCTTGAAAATGAAGTGCACCCATGGCCTTGTTTTATAGCACCTCTTTGAGGTATTGTGCAACCAACCTGTAGTATGAAAAGAGGCTAGTTAGGGCATTTTTAGGTCTTTGACCAGCCACCCAGTCCGATTCAGTTGATATTTGGGTGTCAAATCAACCTGGAATATGAACCGAAAGTGGGTGGGAGGTCGACCAATCTCATAAATGCACTGTTCTCAGATGTGCTCGGCTTTTAGCGACCACGGTCGCGCATCAGTCGCATGTGCATTTTTCCTGCGTTTATGGATTGCGCATGTGCACGCACACCCTGTGTAGTCATAGCACACTTTAATTTTATCACTGGTTGTATAGTTTTGGACCTTTTGGAAATTCTTTTGTGGTAATTTTGGTCCATGGGTGACCTCATAACTGTTTGACGATGCTGGATTCTTGTAACTATTTGCAGATGAAATTTCAGTGAAAACAATGATGCTGGCACAGAATTGTTGGCCAATTTCGCACAGACAAAAGAGGACCATATCTCTAATCACATCCGAGAATGGAAACACTGAAAGAGTTTAATTAAGGTGCCATTCCCACCAGCATTCCTGCTCGATTGGTTCCTTAAGTCTTTGGTCCCACAGTTATCCAAAGACGTCACGACGTCGGGAGTGTTTTTCGAAGAAGATGCCATCATGAGAGCTCAACAGCTTGAGCTAATCTATTCTCAGTCTAGTTTATTATACAATATCTTGCCAGGTGTGCCATGCTCAATACTTGATAAAACCAGAGAGAGAGTTGGACCACATTCCGATGGTATTGTTGGTTCAGCACAAACAAAGCTTGCTGAGGAACTGACGAAGCAATTGCAACAATTGTCTATACAACACACAATGGCCAAATAAACTATTGTTTTGGCTTCTCTCCCTACCCAAACGTCGGATGTACACACAGTGCAATCGACAAATCCAAAGGCCACCCAACAACCTGAAGGAAAGAAAAAACAACAAAAGAAGGGTAAGGGGGATAAGAAACCCACTAATAATGCTAGCGGGGGCAACACTGAGAAACGAAAGGCGAGGTATCCGTGCAACCTATGCACAGAAGACAACCCGACCCACCAATGTCCTCGGCTTATAGAGGCCCAAAAGTTTGTGACACAACAACAACCTATCATGTTAACCAATCCATTTCAACATGGGCAAAAGCTAACCCAAGCCTCTACAAGCATGGAAGGGGGCAGTCAAGGACCCTCTCCGTCTTCGAACAATCCTGCATTCACGAATGTGTATATGATGAAGGATGATGCTTTTATATCGACTAGAGGGCATGACTACAGTAAACCAAGCACTTCTGAGAAGGGAAAAGAAGCCAAACTCCCATCTCTTCCTCTCCATATCGAGAAGACTTTGGGTGAAACAATGATACGCATCCCAAAAGGCGCGTTCAAGAAATCTTCTCACAACCCAAATTCAAGGGCCGCCTAGAACTATTCTATGCTGGAGGACTTGTCTCAAACCCCTTGTGTGATGTCCACTTTGGAGGTCCTCCAAAGCTGCCCTTCCCAGAGGAAAGCTTTGTTAGCCTATTTAGGATGTACCGAGACTTGTAATCTGGGTACAATCATGCTGGATACAACTGACTTAAAACCTTTTCTGCCTTACCATGTAGCATTTCAGATAGTAGTGGCTCACCCCATGAAAAATTTTACTCAGAATATTTTCCTCACGGTGGTTGATGAGGGTGCCTTGACATGTGCTATGTCATTGGCATGTTGGAAGGCCATTGGCCAACCCATTTTGTCTCTGTCACCTACTCTTCTCACTACTTTTGAAGGTCGTTCGTTTCGACCACATGGTATCATTCCCTCTTTCCCTGTGCAGTTAGGAGGGAAGACCGTGTGTGTCAAGGTAGAAGTAATCGACGCATCCCTTGACTACAATCTCTTATTAAGAAGAAGTTGGACTTACGCCATGCAAACAGTGGTTGCTACAGTTTTTCAGTTCTTGTTGTTTCCACACGAGGACCAGATTGTGACCATTGATCAATTGTTTTTCTCCAGACCTGACCCTTCATTGGGGGTATCGATGGTCCCGATGATTGATAATCCCCAACCAGGTGTAGTCAACGTAGGGGTTTGTTTGTGCCCATCTTTGATGGGTACCTTCGATTACCCGCCCCCTCAAGGTGATGTCAAGTTCATATCCAACCACCATAAGGTTGAGATTTTCCAAGTTTCGTCATTTCAAATGACTTACTTCAACGATCTATGGATACTTCCTTCCCCATCGGTCACGATGGAAGGGATAGAGCACCCTGGCATGTCCATGCCCTTGTCTGCAGCTGAAGTAGTGTACTCTTTAGTCCAGCAAGCTTCGACCGACACAGATCCAACTCCTGCACGAGACTTAGATCTGATTCTAGAGCCTATTTGGGCTCAAGGCTCTCTCGTTGACACTAATTCGTTAGACTTGGTCTTACCTTCCGATGAAGCAGTAATTGAAGCAACGACTAGTCCAGACAAACCCTGGGACGATCCCCATCACAGATCATACTTCCTCCCAGAGTTAAGCATAATCGAAGCTGGAGAATTCACCTTGACTATGACTGGAGATAGGTATTGTTCTATTAATCCCTTAGCTACACATAAGGTTTATGCTGAGGGTAATATGGAAACTATCGCTGAAACCATACCGATCAATATCTCCAGAACCCCTGGCATCATGGAGAATGTTTTCATCGGAGCTGATTGTTCCCCTGGAGAGATTCAAATCTACACAGATCTATTTAAATAATTCCACGACGTTTTTTCCTGGTCTTACGAGGAAATTCCAGGCATCGATCCAAAAATAGTCGAACATGAAATCACAACTTATCCAGATGCCAAGCCTGTTCGACAGAAGATTCATTCAGTTAATCCCAAGAAAGAAGCAGCCATTAAGGTTGAAGTTGAGAAACTGCTAAAAGTTGGTTTTATCTATCCTATCCATTTCACCTAATGGGTGTCAAATCCTGTGCCGGTCAATAAGAAACAAGGCACGATTCGTGTATGTACGGACTTCCATGATTTGAACAAGGCCTGTCCAAAAGATAATTTTCCCACACCATTCATCGACTAGATAATTGATGAATGTGCAGGTTATGAGACCTTCTCTTTCATGGACGGTTTTTCGAGATATAATCAAATACAAATCAAACCCTAAGACCAGCACAAAATGGCATTCATTTTTCCATGGGGCAAATTCACATATCATAATATGCCCTTTGGTCTCAAAAATGTTGGAGAAGCCTTTCAGCGGGCCATGTCTTTTTCTTTCCATGATCTCAAGCATATAGTCGAGGCCTATTTATATGATTTAGCATCTCGATCTTGCAAGAGAACGGATCATCCCACACACCTACGACTTATCTTTGAGCGATGTCGCTACTTCCGGATTCGCTTGAATCCAAACAAGTGCAGTTTTTGCATAACATCAGGATGTTTGTTAGGTTTCATAGTGTCAAAAACATGGATCATGGTCTATCCTTTCAAGGTTGAGTCAATAATTCAGTTTCCTCCCCCACGCACAATCCTTCAACTTTAGTGTCTACAGGGCAAGGCAAATTTTTTAAGGTGTTTCATCGCCAACTATGCCAATATCACAAAGGGATTTATGCACTTATGGAAGAAAGATGTTCCTTTTTATTGGGACGATTTCACTCAACGCTCTTTCGAAGAGTTGAAACATTCCCTCACAACTGCCCCTTTGCTTCAACCACCTAACTATAACAAAGATTTCTTATTATACCTGGCTGAAGAAGAGTCAACCATTGGCATGGTCTTAGTTCAGGAAGATGATTTGTTCTTAGAATATGTGATCTATTACCTGAGTCGAGGCCTAGTCGGACCAGAAATCAATTATTCTCATATCGAAAAACTTGCAGTGGCAGTGGTCCATGTTGTTCAACAGTTCCATCATTATGTTATGTTTCGCAAGACCACCATCATCGCCATTGTGAATCTGTTTCAATATGTGTTGACATGATGGGTAAAAGGCAAAAAGATCAGTGGATGGATAGTCGTCCTCTAGGAATTCGACTTAGATTTCGTTTCAACGAAATCCAAAAATTCACTGGTCTTCGCAGAATTTATTTCGGAATTTCCGGTTGATTCAGATGATGTTATGCCTGAAGAGTCACCTATCAAAGGAGATATGTTTTTTATCACATCTTCAAATCCCTGGTACGGAGATATACTTGTCTATCTCCAGACTTTGAAATGCCCCACCTCTGCTTCTCATGATGAGCATTGTCGTATACGCCATGAGGCTAAGAATTATCTTATACTTGATGACACATTGTATCATAGAGGTGTAGACCAGATCCTGCACCGATGCATCACTCACAAAGAAGCAGTCATTGTGATTAACGATTGCCATACCAAAGCATGTGGTGGTCATTTGTCTGGGTTGGAAACAACCCAAAAGATTTTACGAGAAGGTTACTTCTGGCCGACACTAATCAAAGATTGTATCAAATCGGTCAAGAAGTGCCACCCATGTCAGATATTTTCTTAGAAGATGAGGGCACATCTCGCTCCCATGTTTCCTATAATCACAGTTGGTCCCTTCACAAAGTGAGGGATTGATTACACTACATGCAACCCTCCTTCAGCTAGGGGGCACCATTATATCATTGTATCTGTAGACTACTTCACAAAGTGGGTCGAAGCTATGCCAAAGTTTAAAGATGATGGGGAGACTGAAGCTCTCTTTTTATTCAACCAGATAATAGCAAGGTTCGACGTCCCGAGAGAGATTGTCACTGACCATGGCAGTCACCTTCAAAACCAGATGATGACAGAGTTAGCATCAAATCTTGGATTGTGGCAAGAACATTTGTCACCCTACTATCCCCAAGAAAATGGTCAGGTGGAAGCTGTAAATAAATATCTTAAGACCATCCTACAGCGAACGATCAACTCAACCAAGTCAAATTGGCATTTGATGTTATAATCGGCATTATGGGCTTACTGAATGTCTGTTAAGACTGCAACTGATTTCTCACCTTTTCAACTCGTTTACAGGATGGAAGCAGTCTTGCCTATCGAATGTCAGATCTCGTCCCTAAAGTTAGCAGTACAGTTACTGTCAGACACTTCTCCACTTGAATAATGATTATTATACCTTGAGTGGCTCAATAAGCAGCATCGTGATGTGGCCCTGGCCAATAAGGCTCACAAACATAAGGTCAAGTGTCAGTATGATCGGTCCGTTCGTCCTTGGATTTTCTCTGAATGCAACCTTGTCCTGGTCTATGACCAAGATAAGGACCCCCTGGAGGTAGGAAAATTCAAACCCATGTGGTTCGGACCTTTCATCATAAAAGAGGTTCTAAAAAAGGGCACTTATCGTTTGGTCGACTTTGAGGGAAATGCTTTGGTGGAGCCTAGAAATGGGCTCTACCTCAAGAATTATTACTCATAGGTAGGTCACCTTGGGTAACTTTTTGTAACATATGTATAGTCTTTGTACTATTACTTTCTAGTTTCTTTTAGTATTATGGACATGTCATTTTTGATGTTATATTTTGTCACTGTGGCAGATGTCAAGTGAATCAGAGGTGTTCATTGGTTACGTAGATGATGCTAGCCGACACACTAGGAGGTTTGCCTCTGCAACTTGGGTAATTTTTGCACCTCGCACATGGGTTTGAATTTTCCTACACCGTGCACATGGTTTAAGCCTCGTGAAAATACATACATTCCACAGACAAAGAGAAGAAGCAATAGTATAGTATGGTATGTATGGGTGTTTAGAAAAGTCAAAAAAGCATTTCTGATGAAAAACAATCGTTGTAACCAGAAGAATCAGCAGCGATCATCATCATAATAACAAATAATATTCATTCAATAAATCTCTCCCACTGCCAAAGTAAAATTTCGTCTTTGAAAATGGCGTTCTCGTTCAGTGGGTTCTGAAAAAATTTTGTTCCTTTGTTGGCTAGGGTGGTAGTGGCATGTGATGTGGAGTACTGCGCTTCTGCCAGCTAGGAAATGGTATGGTGATAACATCCCTTGACTATGTTATGATTCCTTAAGAAAAGTAGCCATCATTGTCTGAATCCAATGATAAGACCCCAAAACCCTGACCATCCTAAGAGGATAAGAGTTGTCATATTCTGAATGGGAGGATTGTTGGAAAAAAGGTGTATGTCCTTGTTTTTTTCTTGTGACTAGTGACGACATATTGTCATGCAATTTGCACAAGGAAACAACTTCAAATAAGTGGCAATCATCCAAGAACCCATAAATTTTCTGAAAGGAGTAATTCTTCTCACGAACTATTGAAGGGTCTCTTCGTATGTACATCAATTTATTCATAATGAAGATTTGGGGCTTTTCATGATTGGTCTCCTTGATCCCACAATGTACATCATCCATGGATTTCTATTTCATCAATCCACCTATATTATGTCAATTTTAGATATGCTGAGGCACATTCTTGGTATGCACCAAGCCCCTTTCAACGTTTAACCTGCCCAAAAACAAGCAAGGTGTCCATGAATTTCTTAGAGCTGAGTGTTTGCCTCTGGTTGTGCTTGCATGACACACTTCATATATGCCCCATATGATATGGGACACTCAAATATCCATATTCCTCATAAAAATGAAGAATAGTTAAAATGTCAATTTACATTTATTTATAAATTGTAATTTTGAATATTTAGAATTCCATCCAAAATTATGATCCATGACTAATCTACAATGTCAACCTATTGTTATGCTTGCATGCCCTCTACAATATATGTGCCATTGATCATGCATCAACCCCTAATATACTTGTACATTATGCCAACTATGATTACATGCATGATCCATGACTAATCTACAATGTCAACTTATTGTAATGCTTACATGCCCTATGCATGATATGTGTGCCATTGATCATGCATCAACCCCTAATCTACATGTACATTGTGCCAACTACGATTACACATTCGAAGTGAATCAAGCATGCCACTTCAAAACTCTATCACTAGTGTAAATCAATGATAAATGATATAGAGGGATCCTGAGAGTTGGTAGGATTGTAGTGATCCAACATGTATAAATGTTTGTCATGTAATTGGGAAATAAATAGTTTCACAATGTAATCATTTTAACCCTTTGTGGGATTGAACATTTCCCTATCCGGGATTGAACATGTATAAGTGTTTGTCATGTAGTTGGGAAAGAGTTTCATAATTTGATCATTTTAACCCTATGTGAGATTGAATCATTTTAACCCTGTGTGGGATTGAACATTTCCCTATGCGGGATTGAACATGTATAAATGTTTGTCATATTGGGAAATAGTTTCACAATTTGATCATTTTAACCCTATGTGGTATTGAATTTTATAGAGGTATTCTCATGACTTTGAAATTGTTGAATATTTCATTATTAAATGTATTTTTAGATGATGGTGGTTGTACTTAATCAATTAAACACATTCAAATAAAATATCTTTGAGTATTTGTAAACAAAAATTAATATTGTTGTTTTTTCTTTAGGAAACCAATTAACATGAAGATATTATTCTCCAATTACATTTTCAACTTTTGTAATTTCTTAAATCTCCTCACTAAGGAGTAGTGCTAGGGTTATAATCTCCCTACCTCCCTAAATACATAGATATGTTGCTAGGTATTTTTATGTATATAAGTCATCTCTAGTAAATAAAGCTTATGTAGTCATGTGAAAGCAATAAATGTAGGAAGGGTTACTAGAAGGTTCCCCCTACTAGAAAGTTCCTTCTCTAGAATGTTCATAGGAGGTAGAAAATACTATATAAATATGTAAAAACAATATAAAACATGTTTGTGAAGTTATTTATAATATGATCTCTACTCTATTAGAGGGTTCCCCCTCAAAGAGGAAAGTGAACATCGTTTCCAATGACAAAGGTACATGGAGTCTTCACTAAGTGAACCTGCGACATAACACCTATGTTCGTGGGATATTAAAGAATACCTTAATTTCACTAGATATTGATAAATAACTCTCAAAATCTTTTTGTTGAAACCCCATCCCAATACATATTTCCAATTTTAAAAACTTTATTTTTACTAGATACCCATTTTAGTACCTCCAATACCTATAAATCCTCGATATCCACATCCCCCTAATAACTACAATAAATTGACTTTATTTTTCACAATTTAAAAATCCCTTCTATGAATGAATGTGATAAGATATTGATCAACAAGTTAAAGCCCCTGTGCAAAGGTATAAGATTTTGTTGTTATTATGGTTCTTTATTTGGCTATTGTGGTTGTAATCTATGTTTTCTAAGTTTGGGTTAAATATGCTATATTTGTCTTATATCTTTCCATTTTGCTAATAAACAACACCACAAGTGGTATCAAAGCACTTTCCTAAGAACATTTTTTAGAGAAAAAAAATTCCATGCTAAAGATGTGTTCCAATGTCTATAAATAACATAATGATTTGTCATTCAGTGGGTAAAGTTGGGGTTGGGGAAGCATACACATAGAAAATACAAGAGGTTTCACCTAGTTGGAAACCCTTGTAATCCCTATTGGTACGCATTCAAGCAGTATTGCATAAGACAACGCCTACATATGGAGTTTCACTTCCACATACCCTTGTGATCCAGATTATTTTCGACATGAAATGAGAGCGGAGATATAACATAGAAATATACAGAGATATCACAAGAGAGACAACAATATAACATGGATATATCAAAAATATAACAAGAGTCACAGATATACAGTAATACACGATTTCTATTAATGAAATAAATGTACAGAGATTGTAAAAATATAGAGTGAAAGACTTGCTAGAATGGTGGCAGCTTATCTCTAAGAAGAGATGTGACGGCTACTTGCATTTGCAAGAAGATGACTACAATGAGGATCTAAAGGCCTTTTTACAATAAAAAAGAATGTCAAAAACCCTAGACATCCAAAAACCTAACCCTAGGAGATGAAGCACCAAAAGTCATGTGGGCCCCGTTTGGGTAAGTCAGTACATCAACTTCCTGGGGTCGTAACTTTTTCATACGATCTTCGTTTCACGCGCTCAATACCTCACTACAAAGATCTATCTGAGGATTACAACTTTGATGTGAGAACCATCAATGGAAATTCCGTGTTTCTTCCCATTTTCCCAAAACAACGTCGTTTAGGGCCTCAAAACGACTCTGGAAGTTTAGGACCCGAAAAACTGCTAAAAATAGTAAATTGCCAAAATTGCCAGAAAATTGTTGAGTCAATTGGAAAAGGTGGGTGGCCATCGATATCCACCTGGATCACCTTGGGTATAGTGAAATTCCTTTAGGGTTCCTAAAGCTAGATTTAGATCAACCAATCCACTATTTGACTATTATTGTGGCATTGAGAACAACAGTTGGGAACATTACTCTCTAGTACTTGGGAAATCGAGTAGTATGACTAAAGGTACAGTCGAGCCTCCCTAGTTAAATCCATAAGAAATTGGGCCAATTACTACTATTGGACCACACTCGTATATTATAGAGCTATAACACAAGGAAACCCCTTGTCCTCGAGACTCTAAAATTCTTACTCCTTGCTAGCAGTCTTGGAAACTCATAAAAAAGGGGGTTTTATTGAAAAGTTGAGCATTCAGTCATTGAAAACCCTAATTCCTATTATAAGTCAACAAAATTCCTACATAATCTACAATATTAATAATTTGAGCATTCTATCAACGTAGTATTCTTCAAGTGGGACCTATCTTAATAAACTCCTTATTTTGTGTTGATCGTTGTGGTACCACTCTCCAATAATCATTTTTTCTTAGACCTGCTTGCCCCATTACTCGATGCCTATCTTAATAGCCCAAGAAATCAACCTCGATCACAATAATACCACTCTTCAATAATCCTATTTGGTGGACCCATTCACCCCATTACTTGGTGCCTATCTCAATAGCCCTACAAATAAACCCTGATGACATTAGTACCACTCTTCAATAACCTTTCTCTTATGAACCCCCATCCCTATGGCTACTAGAAACCATGCTATCAAAAATCATGTCACTCACTTGGAAAATATGTGTGAACAATTGCAACACCAACTAGGTCATACCTAATCCTCTAATGAGAAAAAATTCCCTTTCGCCAATTTCAAACTCAACAAACTGGAGTCATTCTTAGAATAACTGGCCCAACTCGTGACCATGTACACTTAACTCAAGGAATATCCATCCCAACCCAAAGGAGTTCAATTATTCAACCCCATTGGACCTAAGTCTCAACAATATGTTCGTGATCCTATGAATTAGACATGGCATCAACTCCCTAAAGTGGATTGAAACAAATTTGATGGCTTCGACCCCACAGGCTAGGTCACTCAAATGGAACATTATTTTTCCCTACATGGCATCACTGATGACTTAATGAAACTTTGTGTGGGTGTATTATATTTAGATCATGAATGATTACAATGTTGGAAATGGCATAAGAACTCCCAAAGGGGTTATATTTATTGGACACAATTTGTAGTAGATATCTATGAATGTTTTGAACTTGACACACATTATTTGGGCTGCCTAACCAAGCTTAAACAATCTAGTAAAGTTGAATATTTCATATCTAATTTTGAGAAAATTTATTTCTACATCAAAGGCATTTCAGATAGCTTCTTCAGGGAATGCTTTATTAGTGGTTTGAAGGAAGAGATGCATGCCCGTGTATTAATGGTTCACCCTACTACTTATCTAGTATCTCTTAAAAATCTAGGGAAGCCAAAAGGTATATAATTCCCAAATTAAAAAGTATCCATTATTCCTCGTCCCCATCCCACCAAACCCACTCCTCCTTCTCCACCTCTTAATATCCATAAATTGACACATGCTAAAATGGTGGAGAACCAACTTAAAGGTCTCTACTATAATTATGATGAGAAATATTTTCTAGGGCGTAAATATAAAGAGAAAAAACTCTTTATGTCCATTTCATAGGATGACATTGATGTTATACCTCAAGAACCTCTACCTTTTTTATCTGAAAGTTTTACTTGATCTAAAATTCAAGATCTTTTAACCATTATTTGCATGTGAATTTTTAACTGTTAACCATCTTTGTAATGCAAAATTAAAGAATATCTATCAATCATATGAGCACATAAACATGTAACAAAACCATCTATGAACAAGATTTGGTAACGGAGTTCACCATACTTCCTGGCTACATCTCTGGGTCCACTCTGACAATGCAACTGCTCTTTAATTAATCTCAAACGCTTAAAAAAATTACAAAGAAAAGGCTTACATAAGAGCTCTCAAAAACCAACTTTCAGGTCTGCAACTCTGGGTAGAAACAGACATCATTGGTGGCTGGAAAATGTCATTATACAACTTTTGACTTTAAACTCAAGTATGCTTGGCTTGCTCAAATGGGCTCTGGAGGCACTTTTATGTTCGGCTACTCTGATGAAAAAACAGAGAGCATATTTGGAATCCCCTCGAAATTCTGCAACTTTTAAGTATAAAGTCGACCTATTTCTGAGCAGGTCGCCTAGGACACCTCCTGGCACAAATTCCAATGCAGCTTCTGTCTGTCAGATCCGTACTATCTCGAAAAGCGTGCCACTTCTCTTCTGAAGGCACTTTGTTGTTCTTCTACTCTGATGAATAAACAGAGAGCACATTCAGAATCCTCTCGAAATTCTACAACTTTTGAGTATTTTCAAGAGGTTTTAGATCCACCTAGATCACACCTCCCCACTGAGAAGCTTTTGGACCACAAAAAGCATGAAATCATTCAGAAAATAAGTGAGGACATGTTTGTCTCACTTGTCCTGTATCACCTATCCATTCCTCCTGGAACTTGTACATCTGACTCAGCAATACAACAATCAACACCACACTGACATTGTTAAGTACATTAATCACTTTTTCATTCAACATTGTCGAACCCAACCACATACTGCTGATGAGTAATAAGCTGAATATAAACATTGAACATGTGAAAGATATTGTACCCGAACCATGCTGACTTTTAACCATAGAAACACTATCAACCAAAAGAGGTGCATTGTAGTGAAATTACACTTCTTTTTCATGCTTAGGATTCTTTTCTTCCTTACATTGTATAGACATAAGTGCCAAATTCCGACTTGCATTAACAACCCTTTTTAATTGTTGTGTAGTGCCCAATGATTTGTCATTTTTGAATGAATTTGAATGCACTATGTACTCAATTCATTCTTTAAACAAGTGATACGGATTATGTTCTTGATAGAAGATCGCTTTTCGATCATATAAGTACGGACTACCCAACACAATTCCACAGATATCTAGTGGGACCACATCAAATTCAACCTCATCTACAAACTTAGATGTAATTGCAAACTTTAAATCACATTGTTGTGTTACTTGTAATCTTTTATCTTTGCATACCCAACATAGTGGATAAGGTTTCTTGTGTGGTTTTGTTGTTAATCCCAATTGCTTAACTACTTCTTTTGAAATAAGATTAACTTGAGATCCACTATTTATGAGTGTGTCAACCTTTGTTTGTTTTGTAATCACTCTTATATGAAACAATGCATTCTTCTTTCTATCCTTAGAATTGTCATCATCTTTAGAAGTAGAAGCACATGAATAATTAATAAAGAAGCCTCCCCCACTGAGACAAAGGCCCAGAGATGTAGGCAATTTTGTGCCAAACTCTGTTATCAATTCTCTTGTGATGGTTTGTTGTTCTTATTGCTTTAGTTCAGATCTGTATATTTTCTTTTGGATACTATGTTTACTCATTAAATTCATCCTCTTTCATTCAACTTCTTAAATGGTTAATTAATGCATGCAATTAATAACTCAACCACAGTCATTAAAAGATCCTTTTCCGGATCACTTTTCCAATTCATGACATTCCTTCCTCTGATCAACCAGGGGTTGAACCCAAAATATCGCTACATGCCTTGACTAATATCTAGCTCCATAAACCCTCAAATTGATTGGACACATAAAACATCATAAATTCATTATCTTAATTGACAGTCGTAGCACCCATAACTTTATTCACCATCGAGTAGCCTAAGAAACACATTGTTATATACATGTTGTGAAAAAATTTAAGATCATGATTTCTAATAACAGTTTCATGAAATGTGCGAGTCATTGTGAAAATGTGTAGCTTCAAATGGGTGATTATTCCTTGAAATCACACATGTTTTCTATTGAAATGGGTGGTTGCGACATTGTTTTGGGTGTTGAATGGTAGAAGACACTAGGCCCCATCACCATGGATTTATAAAATTCATACATGAGTTTCTACTAGGGAGGGAATCACTACACTTTCCAAGGAATCAAAGTAGCTTCTCTAGAGATCATCTACTCACACCCCATGGAATAACTTATTAAAAAGGAACATTCTTACATTTTTGGCCAATTCCATGCCATCTAGGCCTTTGAGACCCCTTCCCAATCCATCCATCCTGACATGTAGTTAGCCTTTTCATTCTCTAAAACCCCCCAAGGCCTACCACCCTCCCATAGTGAGCATGATCATTTTATTCCTCTCATACTAGGTAGCCTCCCACCCAATGTATGCCCTTATTGCCAACCATTTCTCAAAAAAATGAAATTGAAAAGATAGTCTAGAATTTTCCATTTGTTGGTGTCATTCTCCCTAGTACCTGTTAGCGCTAGAAGATTCTCTCTGACTATTGGGAGAGAATGCCTAGCACATCTTAGTTATTTCAATGGTTTTATGTAGGTTAAGGTTGGTTTAAAGTTGGGCTTAAGGATCAGATTAAGGAAAATTGGACTTTTAGGTTTCAACTTTTAGATCATCAAAAAGTCACAGTTTTATACAAAATATTCATGGATTGGAAGCAAGTAAGCTTTAGTGTTTAGAAATTTAGATTTCAAAGGTAAAGGTGGAAGAAAAGAGAAAGGTAAACACGAACTCATTGACTTCACAAGTTGCTCATACAATAAGTTCACTGGATTGAAAATTCATTACTAGAAACTCTTTTTGATCATGAATTAAAATGCATAAATGGAAATTTAATGAAAGATGGGTATTTACAGTAATTTTTTTACTGTTCCTAAATCCAAAATCATAGATTACCAATGAAATATCCACTTATAATCAATCCATTTGGATAGGAAAAGAAAATATAAGAGTGTAAGGAAATAGTCTGAATTAAAACTCACATGAATTCTCCAATAATGACATACTGATATAATTATGACATTTAAAGAAAAACATTATTTACAACAAGAGTTCCATATTCCTCCTAATCGAATCCCCTCTCACCCCCCCCTCCTGTATTACATTCCAATGATAATGTATATAGAAAATAACATAAACTAATTTTTATCAACGTTTTTGGAAAATAACAACTAATGAAAAATATTTTTAACAAGCTGCAAAGACTTTGGAGCTGATGAAGCTCTGGTGCCTTCAAATATAGGATGAATTTGGACCGCCTTGAATCTCTGCTTGATAAAAATGTTGAGTAGTCTACCACCTGTAATCATCAAATCATACACTCTGTCTGGAATTTGGATACAATCTTATGAATTTTGATCTTTTGTTTGACCTGGAGATGATTGATATGCTAGCAAAGATTGATTTGTTTTAAAATAATGTTAGTGAGGGAAAACCAATTCTCTTGATTAATATACTTGATCCACAAAATAAGAATTTTCTAAATGCTCTGCTCTAAATTTTCAATGCTTGATTTTTGAAAATTGATTTGTGTTGGAGATGGTTGGGTGTCCACTTGGAGTTGGTTTGACTTTATTGAGTGATGACTAGGCGTGTGAAAACCGGTTGCAACAATATTCTGGAAAATTTTGTTCTGATAAGACAATTATTTCTCCCAAACCATTGAGAAATTTCGAAAACCGCACGCGATCAAGGTAAATGGACCCATTCTGGAAGTGGGTTTTTAACAGTTTTGGAAGATTCTTTATGGCTTGATTGGAAATGGAGCCTGAACGTTTCTACTTGAAAACCACTGCAATTTCTCTCCAATACTTGGTATTTGGCTCTTGTTGGTATTTGGATGCTCTTTGACACCTATATACTTGAGATGGTGATATTTTGACAATTTCTCCTCCATAGAGCATGACAAATACATGAGACATAAGGATCTTTGCAAGCATTTGTCACCCTCCCATGGAAAATTCACCTGGCGCTTTTGACCTTTGAATGTTGGGCACCTTTTTTGTTTCTACTTCGTGGGAATAATCCCACATAGTTTATAGATATTATTTTCCTTTCATTTATATTAATCAATACATTTCAATGCCTTTGACACATAGTGCATGATCTTTGACCCTAGCGGGATCCTTCCTCAACGCTTGTTTGAGTGTTTCCTTTGTGACTTGATCTTGAGCTTTCATGTTATCACTATGGTGTTTGGTGGTCGTGTTGTCAATGATTTATAAAGTTGGGACCAGTGAAAAAATGTAATGATCCCAAGCCATTATGCAAGGATCATCACTGTTTTGGTGTCTTTTTAAAACTTTTTCTGAGTGAGGTATTTTGTCAAACACTTTGCTGATCTACCTTTTAGATGTGTTTATATGTGTGTATGAAGCAAATAACAGAAAGAGATAACC
>JASDQU010099672.1:0-13287 GCA_032191745.1 Picea mariana
TACCCCCTCTGCGGGGTCCGGGGGCAAGCGGGCCCCCAACGGGGGTTTGGGGGCGAAGCCCCCGAAGAAAAAATTGCCTTATAAAAGTATATTGTAATTTCATTGTAAATCTGGACCATTCATTATAAGGTCGCAAATCTAACGGTAGAGATTATGTTAGGGTTTTTTAACCTAGAAGGAAACCCTCTTTTCACGAGGGAAATGTATTGCAGCTATGATTGATTGGTGAATATTGTATTCTGAGAGAGGAGACTGTGAGAGAAAGAAGAGGAAGTTACATCGGGTTTTGCGTAGGTTGTATCCCTTCATTTGCTGGATAATAATAAAGGAAGGACCTGGCAATTTCTCTGGTGGACGTAGCCCACACTGGGTGAACCATGTAAATCTGTGTCTCTCTTGTATTGTGTGTCTTCTGTGTTTTGTTTCTGCATTTGTTTTATTTTATTGCTCCGCGGTCCTGTTTTTCTAACATGAACATGGAGCATGTAACTCCGAAGGGTGTGTGAAATCAGAGGGAGTCAGGAGGCTCAGAGGGAGATTCATTCACTCAGTGGAAGCCAACTTTCATGTCCATATGGGAGAGAGGCATCTTACAAGACTGTCATGTATGTTTCATGGGTTGAGATGATCATACAAGAGGTTCAGAGGGAGGAGGTTTCTAGGAGCAAGGTGTCTTCTAGGATGGGATCATGTCAGATATGTTAGGGTCCTATAATATAGGCCATCTGTTTTCCAGTTATCTATATTGAAATTCTTTTTGATCAAGCTGAAGGTACTTTCATGATAAGGTGTTACAGGGTGATAGATCCATGCATGTATTTACAACCTATTTTTCTAAATGTGCAAAGACATGTTTTAGAAATATTTTTGCAGAGAATATTATGAAGAACTGGAATATAATTTTGGGAAACTGAAAGAGGTTTATTTCCAAAGCATCTTCATATACAATAACCTCTTTTATTTTTTGCACAATTATTATGGTTAAAGAGATATCAACTCATCTTTAACCCCTATTTTTCGTTGCACTTCTGGGAGTAGTTTTGGGAAATTGAATTTTTGGAAGCCATGGAGATGGAGTTTTGCAGGTTTAAATGTTTGGTGGTCTTCTACACATTTAGGGATATCTCCTCAAACCATAAATTTAGAGAAATCAAGCTCAAAATCCATCCAAAAGTCGCCTAAAACAGGACGCTACGCTTCTGCAAATGGTCGTTGCGCTTCTGCAGGTTTTAGTGATCAACTTCAAACTTGAATTGTGAACAAATGGGAAAGTATTTGTGAAAACAGGAGGAGGTTTTTGTTAAAAACATACCAAGGAACAAAAAACTCTCTCAGTTTTGTAAAATTCCTTATGGTTAGAGATATATCGCTACATATTTGAGACTTATTTTTGCAAAAAACCCAGAAATATTGATAATTTCGGGCATGTACAGAAACACAGTGCCTTGACGCTGCGCTTTTCCCCACGAGCTCCAAATGACAAAAAATATATATTTTTGGAAATCCATTGAAGTGTACTTCACATAAATATACCTGGTTTGCAAAATGAAAGCCTAGTTTTGGAGGAAAATGCAAAAAACAAGCTAAAAACTAGCTCTCTGCCACCTTTTTGAAGAGTTCGTTGCGCTTCTAGAGTGATGTTGGAAATTTGACTTTTGGGCATCTTACAAGGGTATTTTTGCAGATTTCAAGATTTGGTGGTATTGTACATTGGACAGGCTACACATTCAAATAAAAAAATCAGGAAAACCAAGCTCAGAAGGTCCTCAAAAATCATCATCAACTGAATGTTGCGCTTCTGTAATTTGGACGTTGCTCATTTGTGTAATTCCTGTGTTTTTGGAAAAACTCGCCAGTTTTGGAAATTCTGAATTGAAACTTTGGTTTTTACCTATGTACTTCGAAATATATTGAATTTATATGATGTGATTAAGTGTCATGGGGTTGAATTAGCTTTTTCCATGTGGATTTGGTGACATTTAATGCTTGTTAAAGTCAAATTGAGTTAGTTGAGCTAAACTGGGAAGTTTGTTTTGTCTTTCCTAGCTTTGGATATTGTTAGAGATATTTTTGTGATCTGATCCTAGGAGGTAGGATTCGACCCCTCGGATGGGTAGTGTTGTTTTGTATCTATATGTGGACCCAAGAGAGTCAAACAAAGGGTTGGACCTGAAGAGAAGGATGGTACATCTATTGTAAAGATCTTGAGGAGGTTGTAAGTGATCCATTTTGATGAATACAAAGACATTATGTTTCCAGATGCCTGTGTCATAGTCATGTGGTGAAGTGCTTCTTGATGTAACTTGCTCTTCTCTGGTTTCACATGTTGTTTCTTTATTTATTGTTTATAAGAAGATTATGCTCAGGATTTGTTTCAAACACCCTGTTCTGGCTTAAAACAATATTCATGTTTTCTTCTGAAGTTTGAATGTAGAATTCAGGTAGCAATGCTCTGCATTTGAATTGAACTCTAATCTGTTCTTCTTTTCCATCTCACAAACTACAAGGATCCATTGACATGACTACCTTTCCTTGTTACATATGATCTCAGTTATTCCTTCATTTGATCACCTTTTACCTTTTGACTCCATTTTGCCCAATGGCCCTCTTTTGTTGTCCCCACCAAAAACTCAAAAAACAAACCTTATGTCCTCATAACTAGCCTAATATCTGATCTAAAAAAAGTTAAATCATATAGAGAGATCCCTCTCTGAGTCTTGGAGGGCTAGATCCTTGACTCCAAGTGGTTTTGTGGTGACCTTTGTCAATTTCTCCCCCAGCCTGAGAAATTACGGAGTGCTAACATAATGGCGACCATACTGGGGAATGTTCCTCAGAAAGCATACCAAGTTCCAAATCCGATTATTGATGGTGGGCAATGACCAGACAAAAGAAGGTTGAATCATCCACCCGACGACTCCAATCAACTCCAGATCAGTTCTGATTCAAAGACTCGACTGGAGGAAGAACCTGAAACATGACCAAGAAATCTAGAAAGATCAGATATTCAAGCTCCAATTGTATTCAGGACATTTTTGGCTTTATCTGTAGTTATTTTCTCTCTTATTATGATCATGGTCAAGAGTATATTGCTGAAATTCATAGTGATTAGTTTCAACCTGAAGATTCTCAAAGGATTGAGCCCATCCCTATAATCCCGGTACACACTCCAATACCTATAGATAGACCAGTTAGATATAAGCCTCGTGCTTTATCTCCTATTCTTGTTAAACTTACAAATAGTTATAAGCCCCCTACTTTACCTCCCATACCTGTAAAATTCCTAGACAGATACAAGCCTCTGATTTTGCCTCCTATTTTCCATGACCTCCCTGCAAATTATAGCAATAATCTGCCCAGGTTTGATGGAGAAAATATGAAGATCACTGCTGAAAAACACACTCAATGCCTTGAGGATTTTCTTGATCTGTTTGAGGTGGAAGAAGATGATGTCTGTATTAGGATGTTTGCCTTATCATTGCAAGGTAAAGTTAAAAATTGGTTTCAAAATCTTCCAACTGTAAGCATTAGCAATTTTTATCAATTTATGCAAGTTTTCCTAGATAGATGGGTGATCATGGGAAATGTCTTTCTCATCCTAGAAGACTATGATCACTTGAAAAGACAGCCGGGGGAGACAGTACAACATTTTTCAGCCAGGTTCAATAAGGTGTATCATTCAATGCATGCTGATATAAGGTCACCCCCAGGATTAGCTCACTTGCATTACCCAGATGCCTTTGATCCAGAGATGGCGTTCCAATTAAGAGAAAGGAACACTGCGACCCTTGAAGAAATGCAAAATATTGCAGTTGATGTGGAAGCTAACCTGCCGAACAAAAAGGAAATATTAAAAGCATTGATGAAAGACAAAATAGAAAAATAACATTTGATATTTTCAGGAATGAAACAAGATATTCTGACCAACACAGTCAACGAAGTGATGCATAAGATTAGAAGGAAAGAGGAACTTGGTGTTCAAAGACCTCATGTTCCATTAGTTCCAAAAAAGACAAGGATCAATGTCCCCAAGCATTTTGCAGCTCAACCTCGATATTCTGAAACACCAAATGATTATTTCATGTACTCAATTCACAACATAGCCAAAGATGAAGTTCAAAATCAGACGACGGTGGAACAATCTCCTGAGATGATGTGCATGTTCGATGACCTTGCATATATAGATGAGTTACCCGGATATGATCATCGGGATGATGATTGTATGGTTGAGATTGAGGATGATTGTTCAAAGCAACCAAAACTATCTTCATGGGAAAAAGAAACCCAGTTATCACAATGCAAAGATGGCAATCAAACTCTGCATACTAAGCAAGATTGCAAGGAGGAAAATGCAGAAAGTTTTCCAGTAAGTGCAAAATGTCTGCCCCTATGTTTTGCCTCACTCTTGAGAGAACATTGCAAGAAGATTGTAAATAGAAAGAATTAGGAATGTTCTAATGAATCAGTTGAGGAAAACAAGGATGATACATAACCTTTTTCAGATCCAGAAGTACAGTCACTGAGTCATCTTGAGCATCAAATCTCAGATGAAATCACAAAGTCTGAAACAGATGATGAATTGATTCAGTTGGATTCTCTACCCTTATGATTTCATTCATTTTAGATTGTGAATAGGAATCTTGGTCACATTTTGGTTGATAATCATGGGAGAAATCATGAGGTGTCAGTAGAACCAAAGTTGCAGCCATCTAAAACACTACATGACCTAATAGCTGATAAGTTAGATGATTTGTGTTTTCAAAGTCGGGTTTCATTCACCCGTAATGATTTTAAAAGTTGTTGTGATATGGATATGATTAGACAGTCTACTCCATTGTCTTGTTCAACTGAAGTATCATTACAAAGCTCATCAGATAAAGTGAAAACATGTCCCGAGCGGTTTGAAGACATGGAGAGCACATGTGTAGTACCAGATCATGAAATTGAATTCACTAAGTCCGAATACCCAGAAATAGGTCAAGTCTATCTTGGTCCAGTGGCTATCTATATGGATAAATTGTTCATCACAGAGCCACAATACATTCCCAACATTTCAGTGGTTTTTCAGGTTTACCAAGCTCCCTGTAATGAAGATCGGGCTGGAAATCTCTATCAAATACCATTAACAGATTTGTTTCTGAGTTTGGTGAAAAACGGGGAAAGAGCCAAGGTACCAGATCCAATATTTGATTGGTTGTATTGGATATTCCATATTGATTAAGGGCAAGTATTCTAATGGTTATAATAGGATTACATGTGCATAAATAAGTTTACCAGATAAGCATCATTTCAATTATTAGATTTACAGTGTGCAAATAAGCTTGTTGGGCAAGCACGTGCTCTATTTATTTTAGTTTCACTTCAAAAAATTCAGTCAAAGATGGATTAGGTGACTAGTTGGTTGTCATTCACAATGATTTCAGGATAGAGCAAGATGTAGAGTTTGGGATCAACCCAAAGGATAAGGCACTGATCTACGAGTCGAGAGATATGAGATTCTTGACACCTCCTCGGGAGTTGCCATCCCCAATTGGAGCCTATGTTACGGTCCTATAATATAGACCATCTGTTTTCCAGTTATCTATATCGAAATTCTTTCTAATCAGGCTGTAGGTACTTTCATGATAAGGTGTTATACGGTGATAGATCCATGCACGTATTTATAGCCTATTTTTCTAAATGCGCAAAGGCCTATTTTAGTCATTTTTTTGCAGAGAATAATATGAAGAACTGGAATATAATTTTGGGAAACTGAAGGAGGTTTATTTCCAAAACTTCTTCATTTAAAAAACCTCTTTTATTTTATGCACAGTTATTATGATTAAAGACATATCAGCTCGTCTTTAACCCCTATTTTTTGTTGCGCTTCTGGGAGTAGTTTTGGGAGATTGAATTATTGGAAGCCATGGAGATGGAGTTTTGCAGGTTTAAATGTTCAGTGGTATTCTACACATTCAGGGATATCTCCTAAAACCATAAATTCAGAGAAATAATGCTCAAAATCCATCCAAAATTTGCCTAAAACAGGATGCTACGCTTATGCAAATGGTCACTGTGCTTCTGCAGGATTTAGCGACCAATTTAAAACTTGAATTGTGAATAAATGGGAAATTACTTTTGAAAAATGGAGGAGGTTTATGTTAAAAAAATACCAAAGAACAAAAAACTCTCTTAGTTTTGTAAAATTCGTTATTGTTAGAGAGATATCTCTACATCTTTGAGCCTTATTTTTGCAAAAAACCTAGAAAAATTGATAATTTCGGGCATGTACAGAAACACAGCCCCTTGGCACTGCGCTTTTCCCCTTATGAGCCTCAAATGACAACAAATTTATATTTTTGGAAATCCATTGAAGTGTACTTCACATAAATATACCTGGTTTGCAAAATGAAATCCTAGTTTTGGAGGAAAATGTAAAAAACAAGCTAAAAACGAGCTCTTTGGCACCTTTTTGAAGGTTGCTGCACTTCTGGAGTGATGTTGAAAACTTTGACTTTTGGGCATCTTACAGAGGTATTTTTTCAGATTTCAAGCTTTGGTGGTATTCTACATTGGACAGGCTACACATTCAAATAAAAAAATCAGGAAAACCAAGCTCATAAGGTCCTCAAAAATCATCATCAACTGAACACTGTGCTTCTGTAATTTGGACGTTTCTCATCTATGTAATTCCTGCGTTTTTGGAAAAACTCGCCAGTTTTGGAAATTCTAAAGTCAAACTTTGGTTTTTACCTATGTACTTCGAAATATAGTGAATGCATATGATGTGATTAAGTTCCATGGGGTTGAATTAGATTTTTCCATGTGGATTTGGTGACAATGAATGCTTGTCAAAGTCAAATTGAGTTATTTGAGCTAAACTGGGAATTCTGTTGTGACTTTCCTAGCTTTGGATATTGTTAGAGATCTTTTTGTGATCTGATCCTAGGAGGTAGGATTCGACCCCTCAGACGGGGAAAGTTTTTTTGTATCTATATGTAGACCCAAGAGAGTCAAGCAAAAGGTTGGACCTGAAGGGAAGGATGGTACATCTATTGTAAAGATCTTGAGGAGGTTGTAAGTGATACATTTTGATGAATACAAAGACATTATGTTTCCAGATTCTTGTGTCATAGTCATGTGGTGAAGTGCTTCTTGATGTAACTTGTTCTTCTCTGGTTTCACATGTTGTTTCTTTCTTTATTGTTTATAAGAAGATTATGCTTAGGATTTGTTTCAAACACCTTGTTCTGGCTTAAAACAATATTCATGTTTTTCTTCTGAAGTTTGAATGTAGAATTCAGGTAGCAATGCTCTGCATTTGAATTGAACCCTAATATGTTCTTCTTTTCCATCTCACAAACTACAAGGATCCATTGACATGACTACCTTGCTTTGTTACATATGATCTCAGTTATTCCTTCATTTGATCACCTTTTACCTTTTGAATCCATTTTGCCCAATGGCCCTCTTTTGTTGTCCCAACCAAAAACTCAAAAAACAAACCTTATGTCCTCATAACTAGCCTAATATCTAATATAAACAAAGTTAAATCATATAGAGAGATCCCTCTCCGAGTCTTGGAGGCCTAGATCCTTGACTCCAAGTGGTTTTGTGGTTACCTCTATCAATTTCTCCCTCAGCCTGAGAAATTACAAAGTGCTAACAAGATAATAATATTTTCTTCAGTGATCGAGGATGCAACCATCCAAGAGGACTGGAGAGAAGAATTTGCTTCGGTTACAAAGGGAGCATCCAATCCAATGGATTAGAGAGAAGTTGTGGTAGAGAAGAGGATCCAGTGTGGGAGACATAGCTACTTCGAGGCGATGATGGAGGATGTAATTCCTCCCTCACTAAGAGGGAGTGTTGATGCTTTTGTAACATCGAGAGGCATTTCCACTTGTGGAGTGTGGTGAGAATACCTTCCTGGCTAAGAGTGAATGTTGATTTTTGTAGCTTCGAGCAGGTATTCTCACATGACTCTAGGTGTTGGGCACATGGGAATCATCATGGGCAACACATCACACTTTCGGCCTCGTGAAAACCCCCTTGGATTTGAGTGGGGAATTCATGGGTTTGGTGATGGGATTTGTGGGCTTGTGTTGGGGATTCACACCCATAAGGAAAGCCTAATTTGATGTTGACTTGTGGAGGGGATTTTGTGTTGACCCATAAGGATTGTCTATAAATAAGAGAGGTCATTGTGACATTACATATCATGTAGAGTGTGTGGAGACATGATGGATCTAGCATAAGTGAGTCTGCACTTGTGCTAGGAGGATTGGTGGTCTCAGCAAAGGGAAAGTCTGCAAGGTGGCGAATTTGGCCTTGAAGAGAGAAGCGAAGAAGGTTGCACGCGTGGAGTGAATTTTTCGTACAATACGTGGTTTGCATGAGGATGAAGCACATATATATACAGGTTGCAGAAGGACAAATCATGTATAGGGTATATGCAAATTACAATGGAGAAAACAACGTATATACGCAGGTTTCCAGTAAGGTGAATAACGTATTTGATTTATTGGGCATGTACAGATCTGTACAAGCTGATAGGTGATGTCAACATGCCATATATGTGGTCCACAACAGATTCACGTGCATAGGAGATTCCTAGGGATATTGTTGAGGTTTGGTTTTCTTATTTGTATGGTTATTGGAGAACAAGGTTCTTCTCAGTTTTGGTGACTTTGGAGGACAAAGTTGTATCAGATTTTGGTGATATTGTGTTAGCTAGGAGGGATGGTTTTGCCCTCAGGATTTCTGATGATAACAAGATTACAGACCTGAAATTGTGTCTCATGTGTATTGATGATTCATATTTGACCTTTGTGTTTCCACTACATATGTTTTCAATCAATAATTTCAGTGTAAAGTTGTTCAGTGATAAAAATTAGGGTTTTATTGTTAGATCACTAGGAAGCAATTTTCAGATATGAAATTAGTCACATAGAGTTGCATGTGAAAATTGACACTCTTTTCAGCTAAGGCCTTTGAAAAATAACCTATATTCTTAATTCCCCAATCTCCCATCTCTTTAGGGACTGCAATTCTATTCCAAGAGGCCGAAACAAAATTCTTCTTCTCATTGCCTCTAGCCCATATGAATTTGAAACTAAGTTTCCTTATCTTATCTAACACTCCTTTGGGTATGAAATTTAAGGGCATACAGTACACTCGAATTTCTTCCAACACCAATTTGACCATCACCATTATGCCTTAGTGTGACAACTACTTATTGCACCAAAGATAATATTTTTCTCTACCTTTGATATCATCCATCTCCGGTATGATTTGGAGTACTCATTTGGTTCTAAATAAAACCCTAAATAATTGAGCCATGACTACAAATCAACTTGCTTGAATGTTAATAAGTTTAATAGGTCCCTCTTGACCTCGTCATTAACTCCCATGAAAGAAATGGTGGATTTATTCAAGTTCACAACCATCCCTATTGCCAAACAATATAGATCCATTATTTATTTTAGCTTACGAGAATCCCTTCCAAGTCATTTGTAATGTGTCTGGTACCTTTTGTCCAACATTGAGGATACAAGGTACTTCTTAAAACCACAAATTTCCTTCATCTTGTTTCTCTAAAACCATTATGTAATATACCTAGCCTTCTAGCTAAGTTGATATCCACATTTTATAGCTCTCATACCATAATTCATCATTGTTCTGTTATGAAATGATTAATGCATGCAAACATGACAATGCAACCTCATGCAACAAAATTAACCAATCATAGCTACAGATGTAGACTTATACATGCATGTAGAACAACATTCAATGCATACTTAAAAGCATTAAATAAACAAAATTACAATTAAACCATAGACACTTATCTTTCTAGGAATTCATGGTTGTAGACGAAGGATTTTCCACCCAACCATAGACTCTCTATTTCCCATAATGTTTTTTGGAACAGGGCCACCCACAAGCTAAGGCTATGAGTATACAAGGATGAAATCATCTATGGTTAGCTCTAATCCTCTCACATAGCTCAATTTCCGAACAATTCACAATTTCTAAACTCCTACATCTATTTCAATCCACCAACTCTCTTTCCCCATCAGCCTGCACAACCCAAGGAATGGGATCCCCTTCTCTACCATGCAATCCCTCAAGCTATCCCACTTCCCTTCAGGGATATAACACAAAATGACCATGAAATCTCTGAGGTGGGGACTCCCAAGATTCTCAGTTGTAATGAAGTTTTCTCAATGGTAGCAATTTTCTTTGCACGTGGGCATAATTTTTACATAATTCATGGTATCCATTTTCCATAACTCTATTACAACCATTCTATGGTAGCTTAGGCTCTTAGAAGACCTCTAGGAGTAATGATTGGCAACTCTCTCTTGCATAACCAAAATTCATGGATTGTATCTACATGAGTGGAAGAAGCCACATGCCTTCATACGAAGCCTATGTATCTCACTTCCCCACTAACTCCAAGGTTGATATGACTTAATATAACACAAAGTGAAAGACTTAGGCTTAGGAATAAAATATTGTTATCTTACTTTGGACCCCTTTAATCCCCCTAAACCCCCTTTCTTTCCTCTCTTGTGGAATCATAGCCCCTCATATTTTTTGTCCTTCTCCATCTGCAACCTATGATGTATATTTTTATTATTATTCAATGTACATTTACATATTAGATCATTTGGCTCACAACCTTTCATCATATACACATATACACATTACTAATCCATGGATAAAAAATGGGGGTATTACATTCCCCTCCCCCTATATTTGTGCATTGTCCTCGATGTATATCACCATTATATACAATATTTTTTACGTCAACATTTCAAAACAGATGTGGGTATGCCACTCACTTTGCATCCTCAAGCTCCCATGTGTAGGTTTTAAACCTTTTTTGTTGATTTTTGTAGCAATGGATAAGTATTTCCAGATAGGTCTATGTGTCTATACCTATGGAAGTCGTTTAATTGACCTTTAACTTTAGTAATTTCACTTTAATAATTTAATAATTTAAGTGAAATGACTTTTATAGAAAAGTGAGTTAATCCAATGAAATGTTAAAGTTTTGACTTAGGCTTTGGCATTAGTGAATTAGATGAATCTCAAACATTGATCTCAAGTGGGTTGAGTTTTAATCTCAACCGTCAATCACTTTGGAGATTAGGGTTTTGATTCAGTCATAACTCAAGCTTATAAAAGGACGACTGAGTGAAGAAGGAAGACACATTGAGTGAGCAAAAGAAAATGAGATAGTGGGATCTCAATGATTAGGTCGAGAAGGAACTTCATCCAAGTGTCCAGGGTATGAGGAAGAGAACAAGGGGCAACAAGGGAGAAGCGGGCAACAAAATCAAAGGATAGATTTCGAGGGTGTGATAAACTAGTAGATATATAATTTTTTGTTGTTTGTATTTTTCTTCAGAGAGCTACTTTCCTAGTCAGGGAGCCCTTGTAAGATTTGATATTATTCTTAATGAGAAGATAATTTGAAGGGAAAAATTTATATGTGTGCATAAGATTGGTTTCCATTTTTGCTTCTGCCGATTTATTGTTTTAACCATTAAAAACCCAATTGTTCTTTTTATTCAGTAAATCTGAAGTAATAAGTAAATATAGTAAGGTATTTGCTAGGTAATAATTTGTCAAGGTAATGGGTGAAAAAAATAACATGGTATCAGACGTTTGTCTCTAAAATGGAGACCAATTTGCATAGACCCTATGATTTTTGGCAAGTACAACTATACGAACACGCGGGCAACCTAGAACAACTGCGAGCAACCACAACAGGGTCGTGGGAAAAGACAACCTCTAGTGTTATTCTCCACATGTTGTTGATGGCCTCCTGCAAATCACGTAAGTATCCTTCAAATATGGACCCGTTCATCCTTTTGTGCCTAGCATCTGACGTGTCTTTCAACAATAAATATCTCGCTCCTTGATTAGGTTTGGGTCTGGTACCGAAAGTTACATATCTTGGTTCCCTCCATCCCATAAAGGCTATTAACATGATCAACCATGAATAATGAAACTCTATTCCTAGATCCTGCGCATCCTTGTAATCATCTAGGAAACAAGTTCAAGAGATAGGGTGCCTAGCTCACTATGGTGCCCTCGACACACTGAGCTGCAATTGCGACAACCCCAACCAGAACTTCCTCCTTGTGGCATTTTCTTAGCAGCTTACAGGCTAAGATTTTTGTGCCCATTTGTGTTGCGACATCGTTGATCCTCTTGATAATGATTCCTCGTGTCCCCATGTAGGTACCATACTTCTTCTTCATCTCTTCTGCTAATGCTTTCTCCTTGGATTTGTTGTCAAGAAACTGCGCGAGATCCATGCCTTGGGATGGCAACCCTGTTATGTTTGCAATAAGCTCTATGTCTATCGAGGCAAGCTTGTCCAACCATATGTCCCCACCATGTGTGACTGCTAACAATTGTTTGACGCACCCACTTGCATACTGTCCTCTGCCAAATTGTGGTAGGTCTAGTAGACCTAAAATCCCTATTTTCTCCAATCTCGTTGCCCATTGGAGTGGCTGATCAATTGGTTTCCCAACCAAATTTGTGCCCACAGTCTCTAGGTATACTCTCTTTGCAAATTTTAAAAACTTGTCTGTGTCTGCTACATCATGGTCTGAGTATTTTAGCTTGTGAATATGCCCTAGCAAACCTGATTCCACTCGTACCCCATCTGGTATACGCGGTAGAACGAGGGTTGCGACAGTTTGCTTGCGAGGTGACCTAGGTACCTGCTACTTGTCTTTCTTCGATGGTGGCTTGCTTGAGGTTCCAGCGGCCCCCATTTGTGCTACAGAGTACCATTATGGCCAACCTGTGACATCTTCTACTATTCCTTCCGGTGGGTGGTCTGACATGGTGGTTTGAGACTCGTATGTTGCTTCTTGATTATTCGTCATTCCATCGACTCTCGAAGCTGCTTCAGTGTTCTCTGGTTGTGCCTCCTTAAGGGTTTCTATGGTCTGGTTCCGCTGCTCCTGTACCTCTGCCTGTCTATCTATATTCGTGCCCTCTGGTTCTAGTTGTTGGGTTTCTTCCACTACAGGTATGGGATTCACCGGTGTTGTGTCTGGGGATGGGATTTCATCGACATTGACGATCTTCGACGACTGTTGTTTGCCCTCTTCCAATTGTACCCATGACTTGGCTCTAACTCTAGGTTGTCTGGCACTCTGGCTTGCTTTTGCTTGCTTTGGTGGTGCCATGGTGGTGAATGTCGAATGTTTGTTGAGTTAGAATGGTCTCTGTTACCTCTGTGAACTCAACACTGTGCTCCTTAGCCTCTATCACTCT
>JASDQU010099673.1:6348-18536 GCA_032191745.1 Picea mariana
GGGAAGTATATGCATCCAAAGATTTTGGGGACATGTATATTACAAAGGAGGACATATCCATTTGGGATCCAGGTCCAGCTAACACTAGTATAGATTTTGATACAGTGACACATACAAGATACATAATTATATGCAGTGGTATGCAACGATATGTAGTTTTGTGCAATGGTGTGTCGTGTTATGCAGAGGGGTACAATGATACACAGTGGGAGACTGTGGAGTTTAGGGGAGATTCATACTCTCACTCGATGGAGCATGGAGGGCCCAGAGGAGGACGATCCTCTCTTTTGCGACAATACAGGGACTTTGCAAGTTGTACTCTCAGTAGCATTAGTATTTGTGATGATGGAGGGAGTATGGTTGACCATTTATGTGGGAAGATGCCTTTGGATGCATGCCATGGTATGGGAGTAGCATGGAGTCTAAGAGACTATTCAGATAGTTCATTAGTGCATGGGGATGAATTCCATGGAGTGGTACACTCCTCAGAGATTGATCTCCGATTGGAATATCACCCAGGCAGAATCAACGAGCAGGATAGACACGAGACTATTCTTAAGTGTCATTATGAGTTTTTGGTCATATCCTTGGGATTAACCAACACACCTACCACTTACCATATTTTCTTACAGTTGAAGAGATTTGTGTTTCTATTCTTTGATGCTCTCAGTATATATAGTAGGACATGGGAGGCACCCTTGAGACAGTGGAGTGAGACAGGGGGCATTGTAGACACGACGGGGAGTTTTTATTTAGGGCATGTGGTCAGTGCACAAGATGACATCGACAGATTGAGGGATGATATGATCTACTATATAGGTGACACATATTTATCCCCTAAGACCACATTTAGGGAGATGATCATGCGGGCGATGCATGATGCACCTTCGACAGGAATTTTCGAGGACTTGTATGAGCATGAGATACCACATAGGGCAGAGCTTCTTTACAGGACAGTGTCTAGACTCCAGGCGTGGTTAGAGTACATTATCAGGAGTAGGCATAGAAGATTACTCTATGTGGTTTGGCAGGAGTATGATAGATTCACATGCATGGATTTGATTCCTAGTATCTAGTTTCCATCGGTTGATTGCATACAGGGATTAGAGATGAGGCTCGGTTGGATTCCAATATTTATCAATGTAGCACAACAACAGTCAACAGGCCTTGGGAGTGATGGACTTCCAATTCTTTGGTGGGATCCAATAATTCATTTGAGTGATCGATTTCTTTGGATGGTGATGATTATTGATAGAGTTGTGATAGTGATTGGTCTGCTCTATGTTTGGGATGTCGATAGTGGGGAGGTTGAGACTTACTCTATATGGTAGGATGGACTTTCCTTCTTGATACCCGGGATCAAGGTTGGTAGTGGATTTGCATATTTAGACTTCACTAAGACACCTTTGCAGGGGATGATTCAGGATAGTGGTTTCAGTCCATTCTGGGATTCTCACTTTGGGCTTTTGGAGAGTAGGATGCAGACAGGGCATGTTGGTCTGACAGTGATGATCAAAGTGGTGCAATGACAACATGGTGGTTCCCTTCTAGGATTAGTTTGGGACCCTGGGATTAAATTGTTTGAAAATTTAGCTATTGTTAGAGATGAGAGATCTGGTTCTGTTTTTTAGGAGTTTACTCTTGGGATTTCATGGATTGATAGTTGGGCAATTGGGAGAGTCAATCATTACTTTCAGAATCTTATACATATGGAGCATTGGATTGGTGTCTCAGGTGGGACATTCTATGAGGGGTGGACCAAGTATTTACAGTATATATTTTCTCTATTGATCAGTGGTCTTCATAAGGTCTCTTGTGTGAGTACATTAAAGGACAATATTGTGGGCGATGGGTGCTCCATGCCTATTAGATTGGTTTTGGATCCGAGGATCACTCTCAGTTTCAGTTGGGTTCATCTTGTTGATCATAGGGTTGTGATGACGTTGCTTGAGGACAAGTAATATTTGGGAATGGAGGACTGTAATGTTCCCATTTTTGGATTCCTCTGCCTTGTAGTCAAAGGGAACTTTATGAGTTTATGTCATCCTGACCAGAGGAGTAAAAGGAAAATAAAAGCGAGCTCAGAAAATTTGGAGGAGTTATATGGGGCCCATGCTATCCCATTCACCTTCTTTCATCATTAGGATCATTTCCGCACAATTTGCTTTTGGTTCTGTGGCATTCCGATGATTTCCGTAATTTTGGGTTATTATTGAGCATATTTTAATTAATTACAATGAAGGTGATATTTGGAGCTTGTTTCTTGGAGGAACACCTTAGTGTAATAACTCGTTGGAACCAGGATGGAAATATCTATAGGATAGGATGATAAAAAGTGATTTTCAGTGGCCAGAGAAGTTATAAGGGAGAACTAATCACTTTTTGGAGTAAGAAGCGTCATTAAATTAATAAAGTGATTTTATGAAGAAATATTAAAGATGAATTGAAAGCCACTTGAATGGAAAAAAATGAAAAAGGGGTATAAAACATAGATAGGGGCTTCTATTCTCTCATTATGTTGATGATTATTTTCACTTGTATCTTTGAGCTCTGGCAGCTTGAACGTTTTGAGAATTTTGAGTGAACAAACCCTAGAGATCAACAAGGAGGTGAAAGATTCCTCTGTTCCTGATCCAAGATTGGTCAAGGTGGTGAAAGATTCCACCCTCACCATTCTATTTCAGTTTCAGATCCATTTCTTGCATTGTTGGTAAAGGAGGGCATAATTGTTGGAGGATTTTGCAGAGAGGGCACATTGTCCAATAGGAAGGAGTTTGATTTGGCTTCTGAGAGTGAGATCTTGAAGAGATCTGAGTTGGTTTGTGTTTGGATCACTTGGATCGAATTTTCTTCGCACCCTTGGGGGTTTCCAACATCCATGTTATTTATTCTCGGAGATGGGGCGAATTTACTGAAGGAGGGCGCACTGGGGGTTTGAGATCCAATGATTTATGGTCAAATTTAACATCTACAGCAAGGAAAACTTCTCACATTACTAATTTTAAACGAATCTTAATTTTATACTAATCTTTTTAATTAATTTAATCAAACTCAAATTATATAATAAAAAATTTTAATTTATTAATCCACATAATTATATTAAAAATTTTAATTAATCAAGCACACTTTATTTTAATTTTTTTATTAAATTCTTTAAAAATTCTACACTATTTTAACAACTCCAATCTTAAAAAAAAATAAAAAAAATAAACCATTACCAACCTATTATCTTATGTCGAGAATAAAATACTTTACTTCATTCTCCAAGATGGATAAATGCAACATTTAAGAAACATTTTTTTCTTCTTTTGTCACAAAATTTTGGCAATATTATACATTAATTTTTATATGTTTTCTCTACATGTTGATTAAAAATGGAACATATCAATGTTTTTTAATTGATATTTAAGAAACGGTTTTTCAATAAAATATCATTTTATCTTTTAAAAAATTTATATTTTACATTAGTTGTGAGGATCAATGTACTATGAACATAGCTACAAAGAAATGACACATCCTAAAACAATAGTTGATTAATTGTGGAGTGAGTAAGTTTGTTTGATCAATCTTCACCTCTTCTCATTTATGAGTCTAATAAAACATTAAAATTAAATAAATCAATCCTTATTTAAATGTAATGTTCCCATTTTTGGAATCCCCTGTCTTGCAGTCAGAGGGAAATTTATGAGTTTATGTCACCCTGACCAAAGGAGTAAGAGGAGGATAACAATGAGCTCGAGAAATTTGGAAGAGTTATATGGGGCCCAAGCTATCCCATTCACCTTATTTCATCATTAGGATCATTTCCACACAGTTCTCTTTTGGTTCCATGACATTCCGACAATTTCAGTAATTTTGGGTTATTATTGAGCATATTTTAATTAATTACACTAAAGGTGTTATTTGGAGCTTGTTTCTTGGAGGAAAACCTTACTATAATAGCTCGTTGGAAATGGGACAAAAATATCTACAGGCTAGGATAATAAAAAGTGACTTTCAGTGGCTGGAAAAGTTATAAGGGAAAATTAATCACTTTTTGGACTAAAAAGGGTCATTAAATAAATAAAGTGATTTTATGAAGAAATATTAAAGATGAATTAAAAGTCACTTGAATGGAAAAAAATTAAAGGGGGTATAAAAGAGAGATAGGGGCTTCTATTATCTCATTATGTTGATGATCATTTTCACTTGTATCTTTGAGCTCTGGTAGCTTGAACGTTTTGAGGGTTTTGAGTGAACAAACCCTAGAGATTAGTAAGGAGGTGAAATATTCTCCTGTTCTTGATCCAAGATTGGTCAAGGTGGTGAAAGATTCCACCCTCACCATTCTATTTCAGTTTCAGATCCATTTCTTGCATTGTTGGTAAAGGAGGGCACAACTGTTGGAGGATTCTACAGAGAGGGCACTCTGTCCAATATGAAGGAGTTTGATTTGGCTTCTGGGAGTGTGATCTTGAAGAGATCTGAGTTGGTTTGTGTTTGGCTCACCCAGAGCGACTTTTCTTGGCACCCTTGGGGGTTTCCAACATCCATGTTATTTATTCTCAGAGCTGGGGTGAATTTACTGAAGGAGGGTGCACTGGGGGTTTGAGATCCAGTGGTTTGTGGTCAGATTTGACATCTACAACCAGGGGAACTTCTCATATAAGTTATACATCATCATATATACAAGATTGCAACCATTTCATGAATATTTTACATCATATTTATTGTGCATATTTCAGTAGGGTGTAACCTTGGATTGTGTTTATTAAGTGCTCATAATTATTGTCCAGTTCAACGAATTTGTTGAGAATTGCATAATGCTAAGATCTTCCATATTTTAATTTACTAAGATTTTTATAATACTAAGTGCCTCTAGCTTCAATAGTCATGGCTATAAAAATATTCATGTGCTAGCATACGTCGATAGACTTCATAAAGTTGTTGTCTTTGATTTTGGAAAATCTAGTGTTAAGTACGTATTGAAACATTTTTCATCCACTTTGTCATTTGAGGTCATGCCCTACATTTTCTTACCTTGGATTCTATTTCTCCCACTTCTTTCTTAACATCAACCAAGAATCTATTATTGTAAGCTTCCATCGTAACCATTATTGAAATTTGAAACCTACTCATATGTACTTTCGACCTAGAACTGGAGCTAGCCTCGTAATTTCTTGTCTTACCTCTACACAAGTCATAGCTTGGTTCCTCTAGCTCCTTCCCTTTTTTGTTAATCATCCTCCTAACAATTCCCCAAACACATATTTGAGCCCAGTACCTATGCCTCAAAATCTAGCTCTCACCTTGGCTTCCAACTAGCAGAGAGAACCAAAAGACATGTGAATATAAAAAAAAACTAACACCTAAGAAGCTTAATCATTGTAACCCATGAATGAACCCCTACTAATCGTATTCATCCATTAATTGCCATTATAAAACCTTGCATTTCCATGGACCATGTCTCCACCATTAAGAACTAAATTGAAKGATATATTTAGATATGATAGAATGAATCAATGCTTGGGGACGAAGGCAATGTTGTGATGGATAATTGCCCCTACCATCTCATAACACCACTCCTTCCATACATGCATCTGATATCATCCACTACCAACTACCATTCAAGTGTACAATCCCTTTATACACATCATTCCTCCTCAACACCTCATCTAAGAATTGATATTTCATTTTTTTTTTTAAAACAGTATTTATAATTTTCAAACTAAATTTTATAACTTTCTTACAAAACTTATATAAATATATTATTTTTATTTTAAAAATATTAAATTTAAAAACCGACAAAATATAAAACCTAAAAACTTATTCCCAAACCCAAATTCCATATTTAAACGATTTTGTTATTAAACCACATTCTTATTCTTCATCCCATTTTGATAAAGTTGATAGCATTTCTAAAAAGATAAGACCTATGCAAGGTACACTTAAAGCATACTTTTGACATTAGTGTCCTTCTCATTAAAAAGTCATAAAGTTGGTCTTATCAATGTACTATATGTAAAAATATAAAACTTAGACAAAGTACACTGAAAATCTAAAATTTTTGACATAGATATTCTATTTCAAAAGGAAAAAAAAAAATTGTATTTGCCTATTTTCTTATTCATTAGATGTAAGATTTGATTTTCATTATATCAATTTCATATCAATTTCACTTTCACATTAAACCACAAGTAATTAAACTTATTTACATAAAAGTACCATTTAACCATTTGCAAAAAAATAAACAACCACCATTATAATGTACATTTGAACTAACTTCATTGTAACATTAATACCCTTCACTTTCACATTAACCCACATCACATTAAAGTTTAATATGTACATTTGAACTAACTTCATTGTCATTGTGACACTAATGCCCTTCACTTTCACATTAACCCACATCACATTAAAATTATTTACTTGAGAGTACCATTTGCAAAAAAAAAGCAACTTTCACATTAAGCCACATTAAATTAAAGTTCGTTACCTAGGAGTACCATTTGCAAAAAGATAAGCAACCACCATTGTAAGGTACACTTGAACTTCATTGAGACACTAAGCCCTTCAAAACAAAAGGTGAAACTTGTATTTGTCTATCAAAAAGTCAAAACCCAACCTACACTTGAGCTAATTTTAACGTTCTGGCTGTTATTCAAATCACAAGGTGAAAATTGCATTTCCCTATCAAATTCAAACCCAAGATAGAAATTGTTAAGCGCTTGTGTTAAAAAAATTGACCTCAAGGTTGCTCTACCTTAAAGGCTACCTAAGGGTTATCTTTCCCATACTCTTAAGACTCTCCCTATTCTATTAATTCCATGATCATGTAAGAATCTATTCAGTTCCTTAAATCAAGGTATATATGTGTTGTTAGATGATTAGGTAGCTTGGTGTTGTATAAGCCATCATCATAGACTCATTCAATTGCATTTATCATGTTTTTTTTTTTGTTTTTTTTTTATTTTTTATTTTTTTTAATGTTTTTTTTATGGTTTTTAAAAGGACTTTTTTTTTTTTACTTTTACTTTATTGTCTTTTAAAAGATGTATTGTTGAGAGGAGTTTGGACATAACTTGAAAGTAAATTACATAATTTTTTGTTTTTGTGTTTCATTGCTATATAGTTGAAGTTAGCAATAATGGAATTGAAATTTGTACTTTTGTGTGGGTTCTATTATTTTGTGGTTGTAAAAGAATTATAATTATGATTCATTAAATTGCGAGACTCAATATATTAAATGGCTTAGAAATTGGAGGTGATTGTAGTGACATAATTAGGTTAAAGTATAGTGATGCATGAGAGGTGGTGGTTTTCACAAGGGAGTTTTTAAAAGAGGAAGAACAAGTGATGGAAGAGGAATTGGAGGCAATATTGCTAGAGGAGGAGACAAAACATTAGTGACATTGGTGTAGGGATAAGTGACAATGTAATTTTTAGATGATGGGGATGTGTAGGAGGGTGCATCAGTGGAGGGGAGGACTTTGGTGGTGGATTTGGAGGAGGTGGAGGTGCACATTGTGACATCGATGGAAGGGTGAGTGGCAACAATGACAATGGTAGATGTGGGGGGGGCTTGTTGTTGTTGGTTGCTTAGTACATGACTATCAACAATTTACACAGACATGTTTTAAATGATGATCCTTTTTTACGGATACGATCATCTTATTTAGACAAATTCAATGTAATTAATAAATTTCAATTAATTTAAACAAATATTAATTAATTCAAACAAAATCAAATTATATAATAATTTTTTATTTATTTAATAATCTAAATAATCATACTTAAATTGTAAGAAAATTTAATTAATTAAACAAACTCTATTTTAATTATTTATTAAATTCTAAAAAAACTCTACATCATCTTAGCAACTCCAATTTAAAAAAAACTAATATACCATTACCAACCTATTATCTACTGTTGAAAATAAAATATTGTACTTCATTCACATTATTTCCAAGAATTAATGCAATATTTAAGAAGCATTTTTCTTTATATACTTTATTTGGTAACAAAAATTTGAAAATATTATATAATAAATTTATTTATTTTTATGTTTTTTTTACATATTCATTAAAAATGACAGAGATCAATGTTTTCAAATTGGTATTTAAGAAACAATTTTACAATAAAAATATCATTTTATCCTAAACAAATTATATTTCATATTAGTTGTGAGGATCGGTGTACTGTGGATATAGCTATAGCTATAAAAAAAATGATTGTGGAGTTAGAAATTTTGTTTGATCAATCTTTCCTTCTTCTCATTTATGCACCAATAAAAAAACAAAAAATAATTTTTTTATCTAATATTACTTTATTGTACCCCTTTAACATTGTCATCTTGGAATTGTTCGTATAATATAAGTATCATTTTATCTAAAAAAAAACCTTTTATTTCACATTGATTGTGAGGATTGGTTTACGATAACATAGAAACCACAAAAGATTCTTTTGCATGTAGAGAAAACCACAAAAGAGTGTTATGTTATATTAACACGATAGTTGATAGCTAATTGTTTGTCGATTGAATATGATTGTGTGCTCATTCTTACCCATCTCTTCCATCTCACTCTATTACTTATTACTCAATTAGTTAATTAATTGACCAGATTGTATAAAGTGCTTCTAATATCTATCATATTATTTGTGAATATTCAATCCATGGGGGAGGGCTTGTTGTTGGTGGTGGTTATTTGATAGGTGACTACCAACAATTTACATAGACATGTTTTAAAGGATGATCCATTTTAATGGATACAACCACTCTATTTAAACAAATTCAATGTAATTAATAAATTTTAATTATTTTAAACAAATCTTAATTTTATACTAATTTTTTTAGTTAATTCAAATAAACTCAAAGAATTTAATAAAAAAATTAAAATAGAGTTTGTTTGATTAATTAAATTTTTTTATATAATTATTTGGATTAATAATTTTTTTTTAATTTAATATAATTAATTCAAATAATTATAAAAAAAATTAATTAATCTAATAAACTCTATTTTAATTTTTTTATTAAATTCTTTAAAAAATCTACACTATTTTAACAACTCCAATCTTAAAAATAAAATAAAATAATAAACCATTAGCAACCTATTATCTTATGTCGAGAATAAAATACTTTACTTCATTCACATTATTTCCAGGATGGATAAATGCAACATTTAAGAAGCATTTTTCTTTATTTACCTTCTTTTGTCACAAAATTTTGGCAATATTATATATTAATTTTTTATATGTTTTTTCTACATGTTGATTAAAAATGGAACATATCAATGTTTTTTAATTGATATTTAAGAAAAGATTTTTCAATAAAATATCATTTTATCTTTTAAAAAATTTATATTTTACATTAGTTGTGAAGATTAATATATTATGAACATAGCTACAAAGAAATGACACATCCTAAAACAATAGTTGATTAATTGTGGAGTGAGTAAGTTTGTTTGATCGATTTTCACCTCTTCTCATTTATGAGTCCAATAAAACATTAAAATTAAATAAATCAATCTTTATTTAACTGTAATGTTTCCATTTTTGGAATCCCCTGTCTTGTAGCTAGAGGGAACTTTATGAGTTTATGTCACCTTGACTAGAGGATTAAAAGGAGGATAACAGTGAGCTTGAGAAATTTGGAGGAGTTATATGGGGCCCAAGCTATCCCATTCACCTTCTTTCATCATTAGGATCATTTCTGCACAGTTCTCTTTTGGTTCCATGACATTCCGACAATTTCAGTAATTTTGGGTTATTATTGAGCATATTTTAATTAATTACACTAAAGGTGTTATTTGGAGCTTGTTTCTTGGAGGAAAACCTTACTATAATAGCTTGTTGGAACTAGGACAAAAATATCTACAGGCTAGGATGATAAAAAGTGACTTTCAGTGGCCGGAGAAATTATAAGGGCAAATTAATCACTTTTTGGACTAAAAAGGGTCATTAAATTAATAAAGTGATTTTATGAAGAAATATTAAAGATGAATTAAAAGTCACTTGAATGGAAAAAACTTAAAGGGGGGTATAAAAGAGAGATAGGGGCTTCTATTATCTCATTATGTTGATGATCATTTTCACTTGTATCTTTGAGCTCTGGTAGCTTGAACGTTTTGAGGGTTTTGAGTGAACAAACCCTAGAGATTAGCAAGGAAGTGAAAGATTCTCCTGTTCCTAATCCAAGATTGGTCAAGGTGGTGAAAGATTCCACCCTCACCATTCTATTTCAGTTTCAGATCCATTTCTTGCATTGTTGGTAAAGGAGGGCACAACTGTTGGAGGATTCTACAGAGAGGGCACTCTGTCCAATATGAAGGAGTTTGATTTGGCTTCTGGGAGTGCGATCTTGAAGAGATCTGAGTTGGTTTGTGTTTGGCTCACCCAGAGCGACTTTTCTTGGCACCCTTGGGGGTTTCCAACATCCATGTTATTTATTCTCAGAGCCGGGGTGAATTTACTGAAGGAGGGTGCACTGGGGGTTTGAGATCCAGTGGTTTGTGGTCAGATTTGACATCTACAACCAGGGGAACTTCTCATATAAGTTATACATCATCATATCTACAAGATTGCAACCATTTCATGAATATTTTACATCATATTTATTGTGCATATTTCAACAGGGCGTAAGCAACAAAGAGGGCACATTTCTTGGTATGGGAATTGTGGATTTTGCATGATATAACATCTCTTTTGGGAAGCCATCATTAGGGGATCGAAAAGGAGGATCATTGACACTATTTCCTTGCCTTTCAGAGCCATTATAGACCAATAAAGTGGTTGTTATATTACTTATTTCATATCTGGAAATTACTATCATTGGACAACCATTTATAATAAATAAATTCATTCTACCATTTATTACTTATTGTTTACTCTTATGTTTATTCTAGTCTATGTTCCACTTGAATTCATGTTGTTTTATACAAGTTAAATTCAAAAACATGGATAGAAATGCAAGCTACAACTATGTTATGCAAATTGTTTGACATAATGCCTCAATGAGAAAAACGATCATATACATAACAACAAGCAAATAATCATAACAACGAACACTTCAAAATTCTAAGAAAGTTGGAACTCACCCTATTAACCCTCTAAACACATCAGTAATCCCCCTTGAAGGTTGCGACAACAAAAAAAATTAATTTGCCAAAAACCTTTGAGAAAACACATTTAAATGTTTAACAAAATTCCTCAACCACATAGATCTGTTTTTTCATCAAACTTGATTAGAAATATTACACTAACATTACTTTAACTAATTGACTTCCATCATGAAATTATTCATATAATATAAATGTCCCCTGTAAAAAAACAAATGCTACTTTATATTAACATAATATTTAATTGTTTACCAATGGAATGTGATTGTGTGCTCAACCTTACCCCTCTCTTCCATGTCACTCTATTCTGTTACTTATGACTCAATTGGTTAACTCATTGACTGTATAAAGTGCTCCTAATATCTCTCATATTATTTGTAAGTTTTCTATCCATAGATATAAATTAACGATGAGATAGAACCTTTGAATGGCCCAATGTTATCAAAATGCCATTTGTCTCTTATGGAGCTGTAAAGGGTTCTATCCTCGTAACATTTGGATGGGATGGGACCGAATCATATACCCCAATGGGTTCTGTAAAAGCTTAAAATGTATGTATTATATATATCTATAAATTAAACGTGAGTGGGAGGGTCCCTCCGAGGTTTTATTTTTATTCAAATATATCATTATTTTAAGTAAAATTTTATAATCAAAATTTTCATTCATTTAATAAAATATTTTTAACAAAATAAAATAAATAAAAATAAATTATTTTTTATTTACAAATTATTAATTTAAATTCAAATTTTATATTAATAAAAAGTAAATTAAACTTGAGTGGCAGGGTCCAAGGTTTTATTTTTATTCAAATATATCAATATTTTATAATTAAAATTTTCATTTTTCATATATATATATATATATATTAATAAAATTTTGAATCATAACTTGTGCCAATTTTTTAATTTTTTTTTATTGGAATCATAACTTTCATATTCATATATTCTCTTTGTGTTTTCTTATGAAGCTTTATGTCTTAAATTTGATTTTATAAGTGTGTTTGACATTTTAATTAAAAGTGATTTTGTTAATGTGTTTTCAAATGGGATAAATAAATCTATAAAGATTTTTTTTTCACCATATTTTTAATAA
>JASDQU010099674.1:0-13523 GCA_032191745.1 Picea mariana
ATCGAAAAGCCTATCCGGGCACCATCAAAATTGTGACCTCATGGTTGATCGCCTTTGTTAGAGGGGTGACTCTCTAGAGGGAACAGTCCAACAATATGACACGATAAATCTGTCAAAGTGGTGATTCTAGTGCAGGAAATGTACATCGGATCGATGATGATAGGGTAGGAAATGTATGTTGTATTAGAGACACTAGGGTGGGAAACTTTCTTCGGAGTGCCGATGCTTGAGAGCTCAAACTTTGTTAGGGTTGAGACAGATGGAAAGAAAGATTATGTCAGAATACTGGTCTTTATTCGGTGATGAAATTAGGTTTCGAAGGTCCGACGCCTGTACAATAAAGTAAAAAAAAAAAACGAAATTTATGTTGAACACTAAAATCCATGATTATGATGCATTGGACATAGGGAGCAGATAGATGTGTTAGATTAAGAAGTTGAAGAGGTTGAGCCAGATGTAGATGACAATTTTCTCTATATATGATGATATACACAATTAGTATTAGGGTTTATATTTTTGCATAAAACCCTGATTTAAGCTTGCTAGAGCCTCCACATCTAAAAATGCACACTCACACTTAAGAAATACATGTTTTTCTTTTAAACTATAATTTATAGGCTTGTGGAAAATGCATCCTAGACATCACAAAAATGCACGCCCAGGTCTTAAAACACCTCGAATTTGAGTGATTAAAGTTGATGAGGGTGTCTTAGATACTTTTACACTTGTCTACATATTTAGTTTTTTGTTTGCAAACACAAAAGTCACTAATGTGTAAAAGAGGCAAAATATACCTTGTAATTGAGAGACCAAAATAGTAGAAAGTGCCCTAATTTAAATGCACGCTCATGCTTCTATATAGCTCCAAATTTAGTGATATAAGTTTTGGGGTGAATTTAATAACATTATAAATCTATCTCTATCATCTAAAGTGCATTTGAAAATGAAAAGGGACTTCTACTTAGAACCCAAATTCAAGACATTTTCTAAAATGGAGGGTAAAACTAGATTACTATAAAATGCACGCTTAGGACTCATATGACCTCCAAATTGAGTGATTAAATTTGTGGAATTTGTATTTTATCATTTTACATATTTTCGTACCTTTATTTGCGCACTTTCAAACCAAAAATGTTCTACTATGCATAAAGGTTAAAAATTTCCTTGTAAATGCAAAGAAATGCATAAAGGGAAAATGCTTAAAAATGCATGAAACCGGGGCATGATGAAAAATGCATGCTCAAGTCTTAACACACCTACAATTTCAGTGATTCAAGTTTATGAGGGTGTCTTAGATAATTTTACACATGTCTACATATTTAGTTTTTTGTTTGCATGCATAAAAGTGGCTCTTGTTGAAAAGAGGCAAAATCTACCTTGTAAATTAAGAGACCAAAATAGTAGAAATGCACACTCATGCTTCTATATAGATCCAAATTTAGTGATATAAGTTTTGGAGTGAATTTAATAACATTATTTATCTATATATATCATTCAGAGTGCATTTTAAAATGACTAAGGACTTCTACCGTGAACCAAGATTCAAAACGTTTTGTAAAATGGAGGGTAAAGTTGTCTTACTATAAAATGCATGCCTAAGAGTCGTAACTCCAAATTGAGTGGTTCAAATTGTGGAATTTGGATTTTATCATTTTACATATATTCATATTTTATTTGTGCATTTTGAAACCAAAAACCCTTTGTTGTGCATAAAGGATAAAAGTTTCATTGTAATGCAAAAAAATGCATAAAGGGAAAAATGTATTAAAATGCATGAAAATAGGCCATGATGAAAAATGAAACCCTGGGAAGAAAAATCCATGTATGGTGTTGGTAATTTAAAATTTACATGACTGTGGATTTTTTGTAAACCCTAAAGACTGTATACTAGGGTGATTTGTGCCTAGAATTTAGTAAAGGGTTGAAATATACATGAATCTTTGGCAATTGTGCACACGGACTAACTAAAGTGGCAAAATGAGTATTAACTACATGAGTCTATGAGATCGATGAGGCATGATATTGTACAACCAAATCACACATAGGCTGGTTTTTAGTTGCATTTCCATTGTGAAGACTTGTAGAAATCATAAGAGAGTAAAATTTTATATGATTGAATAATAATTAAATAAATAAATAGACACATTAACATGTACGAGACTCTAGAAATACTAAAGTGGAATACTTGAATGAGATTATCTTGGTTTCGAGAACAATTTATTCTCTACTAAATAGGGCCAACCACGTGAAGGTGGAATCTCATCTCCCCCCCTATCTCCCTCACATCACTCTCAATTCCCCATACCCAATCTATCTATTGGAAAATAATTGAAAGTGGCATAGTATGATTCATGCATAGAAAGTAGCAAAACACAATTTAAAGGTAAATGAAAGAAAGAATGTGTGTGCAGATATGTGGTTTTGTACATGCAAAACATATAACATGCATCCACAAGAAGTTGGAAAAAAATAGTATATATGTGATAAAAAACCTTTTTAAAAGGAGGTGCTTACCCCATATCGTCGTATATCTTCCATCAAAAATATGCATCTTTATGTGTTCTCCTCCATTGTTTCACACCTACCCATTATAATAAGTTCCCTATTTTCCTTTCTCGCATCCTTTTTAATTGTATCCCTCAGGTCCATGGATTCAAAAAATATGTCATCGTTGCCCACATTGTCAACATCAGTTGTCAACAACTACATATATTGACAAAAAAAAAGTTAATTCAATTATAAAAATCATCTTATACAATGTATCGATATCCATTTTCATCCATCTTCCTATGAACACCATTCATATGTGCATAATTGTTCTAAAGACATACCTCTATTGAAAAAACTCATCTATACCATATTTTCATCAATGAAAAAAAATGTCATCCTTTTTTCCATAAACATCATAATATGTCATTATTTATTCCATAAAATGTCATTAATTATTCTGTATGGTATTTGTTTTCCATTATAATGATGAACCATGAAGCCAAGAAGGACAAGTGATGATGAAATACCAAACAACTGAATATTTATTTTTAAAACCAAGTCACTATTTGCATTTCCCTTATATAACATAGTATAGGCATGTATAGAACAAAGTACATGCATGTATAGAATAAAGTATAGAACACATTACAGTGGCACAATTTCCTAACAATGTATGAGCTTGGCTAGTTCCAGACATTTTTTCTTCAAGATTTAACCTTTTTTCTAGAAGCTATATCAAGCTCTGCATATCCATCATATGATGGAATATTAGGAAATAAAGTTTTGATTTTCCATAATAAATGAAAATCGTCTACTAACTTGTCGAAAATAGTTTGACATTTCAAAAAACCATCCATATCTTGAAATTTAGTTATTTCATCCCTTGATTTTATTCACATATCTTTATATGCTTCCTGCTAAATAAATTTCCATTTTTATCCCAACATGAAGGTAGTCCCATTTCAAATAATTCCTTGTATATTTTCATGAATGTTTCAATAATTCTATGAATTGAACTACATTTATTTTGAGGTTACTAAACCAAATTCTTCTTTGTTAATACCTTTGTAGCATCCATAATTAGAGAAGTATGATCATTGACACCCAAATACTTTAACTAATTCCAAGTCTTAGAGTTAAGGTTTTTTGGAAGAGATAGCATTTTGTAATAGACTCAACATTGATATAGAATATAATGTACCCATTTTCAGATACTATGGCCTTTTGTCAGAAAGATAGTTCTTTACACACTAGGAGACAAACTCAAGAAAATAATAGGTTTGGGGAATTATGAATTTACCCAAGTTCAACTCCCAGATATGTAAATAACCATGCAAATCCATAAATCTATCACAAGCTAACTTTATTAACTTTATTAGTGACACAATTGTTTCACTAATTTCACAACCACAGTCGATTAGGAATTTTTCATTAGAGGATGATGGCTCACTGGACTAACTACCATTCTCCACCTATCCTTATTTTAAACAATAAGAGCAGATTTGAAATAAGGAAATGAGAAAACTACCCAAACTTATTTGTCAAAGGAGAATTTGATTTCTTTTACTGGAGTGTATTGTACTCATAACGATGTTTATCATGTGCATTTACCTTCAATGTTTATTGTTTTATTTTATTTTTAAATCCTTTGGATAACATCGATGCGGTGCCTTTTTATTTGGCTTACATCATCATGCCACTTGTCATCCATTTGTGCATTTCAAGGGTGAGCTAAAGTGCTTTGATAATATCATCCCTCTGTACAGAAATGAATAAGTTTACGACACATTATCAGTCATTAATACGATGGTTTATAATTTAGGCCTTCAACCCCTTTTTATCCAACATGCACTTTCACTGGCCAAAATAAATCGAGACTGTCGATCTTGGATCTATATTTTTGGTATGATTGTGTCTATTGAATGTTCATTTCAAACCCTATTTGTTCTTTGTTGCATGTAAAAAAATATGTTAAAAATATGCAATATATAGGGTATCGAAGCTAAAGCAAGGAGTGAATGACAAGGTAAACTTGAAGTGAATGGAACTCAAACAGATTCATTGTAAACCATTTTATATTGAACAAACAACTACATGATCTACATTCTCTATATGCATCAGCAATGAGGATACATACGGAAGACATTGTGGGGTCGATCCCTCCTTGGACACGCAGGTGGGGTCGGTCTCTCCTTGTAAGGGTATGCTATTCTACGTACTCTTTTTACTAGTAGGTGGGATCGATCCAATGCAAATGTCAACGGGTTTCTCCTCTGGGCACTCACTGTACTGGCAGGGGGGTCGATCTGATGTAAATATTAGTGGGTTAATCATCTGCACACTCTCCTTACTGGAAAGTGGGGTAGATAAATACAGTGGTCAGTGGGTTTGGAGTGGGTTTATTTGGTCGAGGGTTTGGCACCATAGTGTGCTTTTTATGTTTATTTTGGTTATTTTATATTTTTTTATTTTTGTTTATTTTATATTTGTTTGCAATATAATTTATATTTAAATTAATAAATAATATGTGTTATATAGTTATTTATAACCCCCTTAACCCCTAAACCCCCTAAATCCCCCAACCCCTAAACCCCCTAACTCCCTAGCCACTAAAGCCCCCAACCCCTAAACCCCCTAACCCCTCAATCCCTAACTCCTAACCCTTGACCCTAAACCAAGTCCACAAAAAAGTATTTTATGTGTTAAACCTTGTAATGTCTTCCATATGACACTTGTATCTCCAAGATTCCATTTAGGGAATGGATAGTGGTTTTGGAGCATGCACATTGTTCCTATGGTGGATGAGGGTGGAGGGTTAGAAAGTTACCAAGGTTACTGGGGGGAGGGTTTAAACGTTGTGGTAGATTATCAATATTTACTTATAGCTAAAATCAATTAGAACATGATCAAAATGGGTTAGGAGGTTATAGGTTGGTGGGTTGTGAGATAAATCAAGGTCAATGACTTCTAACAAACCAATGATACATATAAAAATATGAAATAAAACTTAACAACATAATTAACCCATATAATAAAATAATTTAAAGAGAATAAATCATTGAAGATATATAATCACACACCCCAACCTACATTTCAACAATTCAATATCATTAATATTCTTCTTCATCCAACTCCACATATGTATCATTTGGTTAAGGATTATGTTCAGAATCGATGTTGAAAGGATTGGGCATAGCAACATCAACATCAATGTCATCTCGATAATTCCATCATTGATATGATCATCAAGAATATTGTGATCTACATCTAGCTCAACTTCTTCATCTAACATATCTACTTGCTCTTGTGCATCATCTTCTTCTTCAATATCATCTTCTTCTGCTACATTATACTTTACAGGTCTTCCTCTTGGATCATATCTAACAACATAAGACCATCCCGCTTTACCTAGAACATCTAAGTAAAAGACCTTCTCACATTGGATTGGAAGAACATAAGGCTCGGTACCTAGCTCAATTGTCCTTGTATTAACCATAGTAAATAAATCAGCATGCTTGATAGCAGTTATTTCATGATCACATTCATTCATTCATAATTTGTACCATTTGACCTCGAACACGACTAATTTAAAGGATTTAAAGTCACATTCAAGTATATCATTCAAATACCCATAGTATCTATTTCCAGATACCTTTTTATTCCTGTCACTTTTGGAGGAGACATTAGTGACTCGAAATACTGTAGTTATCCCACAATCAAAGGTTTCTTCTTGTCATCCAACTTTTTGATGCCAAATTTACGGCCATTGCACCACATAGCCTTGTGGTGTTTCAACTGCAATATGATCAATATGTTAAAAATGTATTGTCAATTAATTAACATATTTATACTTTGTAAATATTTTAAGAAAATAATAGACCAAAATATTTTAAGAAAATAATAGACCACATACATTAATATAATGGAAAATAATTAAAGAAAAGTGGGTGAATATGCTTTCATGTTTATCATTTAAACCATATGCTAAATCAATTTCCCTCTGTGTAAGATCAGTATCTTGATTACAATGAGCCTCTTTAACCAATGTAACCACCCATTCCCATGATAACCTACCAAAAAATTATATACATCGTTCTATCCATACCTTCATCTAATAAATATTGTTTGTGATGAATAAATGTAATGCATCCCACTCTTGACCACCTATATGAAAAAATAACAATTCATCAATAATTAGGTACCATGGCAAAGCTTAATAATTGATGGAAGAATAATGATTAACTAGGTTAGATATAGATAAAAATGAATAAACAAAAGTATTGTAGATCTCTATGATCTAATTACCTTTCACTTTCCTCATTCTATATTTCGCCAATAAGACTTCCCATTCAAATTTTTTGATGGAGTTGACATCCCAAATGAGAGGCACATTCATATCTGCTACTAATGTAGGAAGATATCGACTAATATACACCAAGGATTGATATAACATATAGCGCTATACCATAGAACCCTTAGGACATTCTCTTTGTCTAACAAAGGCCTTCAATGATTTCAAATTCCTCTCCACCATCCACATTGACCTTGTGTGTACAGGTCCAAAAATTTCAATCTCCTCAACTTGGTGTATGAGATAGTGTTCTTATGCATTGAAAAATACAAGAGGTAGGTACTTTTGAATTTCACGCAATAGGTGAGGAAGTTCTCTCCTCCAATAATTTATATCTTCTTTATGGACTTATTTATATGACAACCACCTACACATGATGCAAAAAAATCACAGGTTTAAGTATATACGTTGCAAGTAAAACACATGTCAACAATTTCTGCAACGAATATTTTGCATAGAAATTGTTACTTACCTCTTGTATTTTTCAAGATCATATGTGAATTGTTTTATGTTGTTGTCTAAGTTGTCTAGAAGATATAGAGGTATCGCTGGAATACTAAGAGGGGGTTGAATTAGTATTTTGTAATCTTTTACAACTTTTAATTAGAACATGTAATCTTTAGCTTTATCAACGTTATATTATTAATATATCATGAGTAACATAAATCAAGAATGCATATCAAATAACTATAGATACACAATACACCAGAATTTATGTGGAAACCCAAATGGGAGAAAACCACATAATGCTTTCTTATATGTCAAATATCACATTCATAGGAAGCACCGACTTCCAAATTCTCTAGGACCAACTAGAAGGAGGCTCTAACCCCTTATTTACAGGCTCCAACCTAAAAGAAGCTACAACTCCCTAAATTATCCAACTACAATTGGAAGGAGGCTCCAACCCCCTAGTTTACAGGCTCCAACCTAAAGGAAGCTCCAACTCTGTGAGTTCTCCGACACCAACCGGAACGAGGCTACAACCCCCTTTCCTTGCCCTATCCTATCGCCCTAAAATATAAGTGTAGACTCAAACTGTCACTACCACTAATCAACTTGTAACTACCACTATCATGGATACATCAACCAACCTGTCACTGTCACTGTCACTGTCACATCAACCTGACATTGTCACTGTCACATCAACCTGTCACTGTCACTCTGTCACATCAACATGTATGCATAAACCATGTACCAGTACCTGTAACATACCATGTACATCAACCATGTGCCAGAACCTGTAACATACCATGTACCAGAACCTGTACCATATGATGTACTAGAACCTCTACCATACCTTATGCCAAGTATCCAAGATGTGCCAATGTCTCAACAATATGCCTCAAGTATGCACCATAAAAAATAAGATCATATACCAAGTATATGCCTCACACATGTGCCAATCATCACAAAGATGTTCCTCTAACAATGAACCATAAAATATGTTGGTCCCTAAAGTTGCACTTGACTGTGAGAGGGCAAGCTAGGGCATCATCATGTTATTGCAATGGTTTTATGAATAATATTTATAATGAGTTTTGTAAAATGGTTTGAAGGTTGGGTCAAAGACAATGAAAAGTATCAATCTCAAATAGGTAAGAATAAATAACATCTCACAGACTTAGTAAATGGTAGTCAATCCAATAATCAGATGGAAAAAGTAATATGAAAGATAAATAAGTATGTAATCTTTCAATTTTTCTACTTACATATGAAACTCTTGATCCCAAATATCATTTAAGAACTAAGAGAAAAGTACTTGAAAACAAATCTGATCATGAACAAGAAAACAGTAAAGTCTTCACTAGCTTACTCACAACCAAGATACATAATATGCTTAGCAACATATTAACATGCATTCAAGTAAGAAAAAAGATAGAAATATAGACAAGACTAGAAATCTAACCATCATATGGCCTTTTCCATTTAGTGTCAAAATGAAATAGTTCTTTGTCTTACAATATTTGGTCAAAAATGGCCAATAGTTCCCAACCAAATCAACCTCTAAATTTGTCAATCAGATCTCTTTTTAAACACCACAGTTAGTTTCTGGAGATCCTACTTTTTATATTACAGTTTAGATAAGATCATATCTTATGGCTAATATTTAGGAGATATATCCTCATGCAGATAATCAAAATCTCTATAACCTAGTCCTTAGATAATCAATCTCGAATATAGACTAGTTTATGATCTGATGAGACATTCAGATCTCACAAAGTGAGGAGTGAATCTGATGTTGAGTTGGTCCATGTTGGTTGATTATCTTATTTATACCTTTAACATGATTTGACCTAGGTTCGGATTTACTGGGAATCCAACAAAGCCTCTAAAACTATCGGCCCTCCTAGTAAACCAGAAGGCAGCGTAGTGCACAAAGTGCACTGTGCAGCCTCACCCGAGATAGTCTTAATGGGTGACTGCAATTCTCAAATGCTTGTAGTCCAGGAATGAATGGGGATATGTGAATTGTGCATTGTGAATTCTATCTAATTATTAGAGCAATATACTGTCATTCTCATTCATGCATGTAGCGTAATTAGATCCATTAATTCATTCATACGTCATTCTAACACCTACTTATTGACAGTAAAAGGGACAAAAACATTCAATCACATAACACAGGTGTTACCATGGTTCACCCCCTCTTGGGCTACATCCACAAAGATCTGGCTCTCAAGATCTTTCTTTATGGCGGTTCCAAAACTACAGCACCACACGCTTTACAACTTGTCCTTAGTCGGATCGAGATCTATTATGAGGTGGACTAGATCACACCATGCTTTTTGGCCTATGATCTAACCCTCGATATCTACCCTTCTGACCCTTTACAGCTCAACAGCTTACAAGACTGGATCGGATTACATTCGTGCTACAGACCAGTTACTCCTCACACGAGTAACACTCAATAAGCAGACCCCCCCACCTAGACCTCCTAGGTATCTATTTATATGTGTTTTTGGCTCATAAGTCATTATATTATCTTACCAAAACCCTAACATAGTAAGGTCTTCTTGCAAGCTGGCCTTGCAATATTTTCTCCTCTACATGTGCATTTTCCTTTCATCGACTGCTTTTCCTGCCTGCTATCTTTTTTTCCCATCTTCTTACATGCGCACCTCGCATGCCTCCCTGCCAACTGTATTTACCCCATGTCATGCCTTTTCTCCAAAATGGGCATGTGCCCAACAGGCCCCCAACACTAACATCGTGACTCGTCCTGAGTCACTGCCTAATTTGTGCAGTTGTCACTGCCTGCTGCAGTGCGTCATATATTTATGTTATCCGCTAGCACTACTAGTGAGCCTAGCTACTATTTTCAAACATAGCGGTGACCACCTACGCCATGATAGGAGATTGTAAAATATTTCCTCCCTTGGACCCAATCTATTCAACACTTTGCTTAGCTGCATCACTCTCCATGACCAATTGCTCTGCCTTTTCTTGTAGGGGCTCCAACAGCGCCTGTCTTGTTGTCTTCTGTGCTTGCAGTGCTTTCTCTTCCAACTACAGAGCCTTCATTTTGGTGGCAATCCTAATCTTCTCCAGAAATGACACTATTTTTTGTCGCTACTTCACCTCTGTCATTGTTGCATGGAGTTTGTTTTCCCTCTCTTGTAGTTCTTGGAGGCTTCCAGCCTCTAGGAGCTGAGTCCACAGCTATGCGCTCTTTTCTAACATATAAGTGACTCTCTGTATGCTTCGGTCGATGTCCTCAGCAGCTATTGTTGCCTCATGTTCTCATGGCACTCTAACTTTTGGGGGAGTAGTAGGTTTGGCACGCTCCTCCAGCTCTTTAATTTTCTCTTTGCAGTGTTGTATAGTCTGCTCTATCTTTCGCAGGTTCTCTTTCAAAGACATTGCCTCCTCATTTGTGTTATTGGGAATGGCTTGAAATAGTATGTGGATCTGAGTCTCCATCTCCTCCACTTTTTGTTGCGCTCTCTCTTTCTGTTGTGCTTCGTGGTTGAGTGCTTCCTTAATTGTGATTTTTTCTGCCTGGACTACCTATAGATTCATCATGTCAGTTCTTTCTCTGGACTGAATCTCTTGTGCAACACTTGCTTAAAGTTTATACAGTTCCTTTGTTGGAATCTTGGCCAATGCCACATCCAACGCTTCAATGTCCTTTAGGGATTTATGTGTCATCTCTTCATCAAGAAACATCATCACAGGCGTGATGATGAAATTGGCACTCCCCTATGCTATAAATTTCACTATTTTAGGCACTGGCACTCCTTCCTTAGCCTGCATGGGTGTTTCTTTTGGTGGTTGCGGTACCTCGATCCTTATCTTCTCCAGCACAATTTTTACTTCTTTCACTTGATCTGCAATTAAATCCATGTGCTTCTCCGCATTCTCCCACACCTCGGCTAGTATTTCCTTGAATTTTGTCACCACTAACTCCATATCGTCTGGGGTTAGTGATATATGGCACTGTGGTTTGTGGGCCTTCACCTTCTTTCGGCCACCACTAGTTTTCTCCCCTGGCCGCTTCTCTTGGGTGTTTGATGGTTAAGGAATAGTCGGAATCTGAGTATCTCCAATAGTGGTTGGCCCCATTTCTTCTGCCACAAGAATCTCCTAGGTCCCTGTCTCTGGTTCTTCTTCCACATGTATCTCTCATGTCTCTTTGCATGTTTCTTCTACACGCACTTCTTTCGTTGGATGTGTTGGTGGTTGTTCTGCATGTAGTGGAGCCTGTGTAGGGCCCCTTGGTGGTCTGTTATGTGTTCTAGGTTTCTTCTTGGTTAGGGTTATTCCCCCCTCTTTACCTTGCATACTCCTCTTTTTGGTTCCAGCCACATTGGTGCCTATTTGGTGCGTTGGGGCTGGTCTTCCCTGTGTCTGAGTTTGTGGGCTTGGTACTGCAATTGGAATCACCAGTACCTTTCATTCTTTGGGCCACTCCTGGACCTCTCTCTGGATCTCTTCTATCATCACACAATATTTTAGTTGTAGCCATTCCTTGGCTTTGTCTCTCTTTGCTTGCATCCATAAGATATGACGCATTTCTCTAAAGTTAGCAACCTGTCCAAAATCCTGGATAGTCTCTGGTGAAATGTGCCATGTATCCACAATGAGGTCCTAGATTTCTTCAAAATGCCTCGCAAATATGTTTGTATTTGTCTTCTTTGTATTCGGGTCTACGTTGTTGTGTAATTATATGTAGCGCATTGTGCCACACTTTCCTAGTCTCTCTAGATACTTACTATAAATTGGTTCCTTCCAGCCAATGAGGATAATGAGGATGAGTAACCACGAGTAGTGGAACTCAGAGCCCCAATCTTGTGTGTCCTTGGAGTCCTCTAAAAATGGGTTCAAGAGGTATGGGGCCCAGCTCATCAAGCTCCCCTTTTCACACTGCACGGCGACGGTGACCACACCGGCTGATACTTCCTCTTTGCAAAACTTTCGCATCAATTTTCATCCAAGGAGTCTGGTGGCAAACCTTGTCATAGGATCGTTGATGTCGTTGATCCTAATGCCCCTGTTACTGTGCTTTGCACCATACTTGACCTTGGTCTCATCCGAGATGGCCTTGGCTCTGGTTTTATCCTCCAGGTATTGTTCTGTCTTTTCCCCATCTATGGGTAGCCTCGTGATTGTTACGATGAGGTCCACAATGATAGGCACCGACCTATCCATCCACAATATCCCACCATGCACTCCTGCAAGTAGTTGCTTGACGTAGGAGTTAATGTTCTTTCCCCACCCAAAATGTGGGAAATCCAGCTAGTTCATGATGTTGGTATTATAGAGCCCAAGAATCCACTGCGCCAACTCTAACAGTGGCATGCCTAATGAGCCTTCTCCCCTGCTTTCTAGATACTTTTGGGGTGCCAGGTCTGGGAATTTGGCAACATCTATCACCTCATGGTCAGAATACTTGATGGCATTCACTCCACCGACCATATCATCATCTACACGCAACCCTTTCGGAATCTTTGATAGAACCAGGGTCCCTTCTACTTGTGGTTGTGACCTCCCTTGGGCGTTACTCTCAACGTGATCCTTCTGTTTGGCTTATGGGGTTGAGGCCCCCACCTCTGGTACATCCTCGTGTACTTTTGCATGTCCTGCTTCTGGTTTGTGGCTCTATGGCACTGAACCTATGGCCTACTTGGTCTGTTGTGGCCCTGGTCCCCTCGATGTGTTAGATTCGGTTCTCTCTGTGTCCTCCTCCAGCTGCCTAGCCTCCTGCACTGGGTTTTGTTCCTCCTCTATTATTACAGGGTTTTCTTCATACTTGGGTGTGTGGAGTTTATCCATATCCACCACTATGGGTATCTCTAGATCCCTTTCATCTGTCGCCCGAGTAGTACTTCTTATGTTCTTGTCGGCCCTGCCCAAAACTCCAAATCGTGGTGGTGACATTGTGACAAGATCTGGACTGTAAATATTCGAACTCAATGGATGCTAGCTTTAAGTCTCACTCTATCACTCTTTCGCTCGGCTCTGTGTTCTTCTCCTTAGAAATTAAAACAATGAGTTTATTTCCCCCATTTTTCTGACTTTATAGCGGGATAGCGAAGTGACAACTGTTCTGCACTGACAGTTGTCCCTTCTCACTTTTTGTTGTGTGTCCTGTGCGTGGTAACTTTGTACTTGTTAATTGTTGTCCTGTGCATCGTGTTTTCGGAATTTTCCCTTTTCGTCACACTAAGTTATTTACCTC
>JASDQU010099675.1:0-20098 GCA_032191745.1 Picea mariana
TCATATCGTCGAATTAGATCAAGGAGCAGAGGGGAATGGTCTCCCAAGACATTCACAAGAAGGTTGGCATCTGTTTCTATCTGTTTCTGTCTGAAGCCATGACATACTAGAATTTACAGTTTGTTTGTAATCCAGGTTTCTCTTGAAGTTGTAATCCAGTCTTGCAGGCAAAGGCTCTGTGCAGCCCTGCCCTTTGTAACAGATTTGTGGCTTTGCCACCGCTAATATAAATCTTCTAAACGTTACTGTCAAAAAAAAAACAACATTCCATAATAGTGGTGTTTTCATATCAAGTCTCAAAGTAGAAGCACCTCGGAGTAGCAACATCTTGGAATAGAAGCATCTGATCATTCTGCAAGATTCTTTAGCAATTAATCAGTAGTTACCCAACATAGGCATCATCCTTCCCTAAATGCAGGAAAATCTTAAAGAATCGACGCATCAAGTGGATTAACATACTAGTGGAAAAAAGGCAATCCTTGGACCATGGTAATTATGGGAAAGGTGAGAATAGAAAGGAAAAAGATATGAGATAAGTAACAAAATGAAGGTGAAAATTCATTCCCGTGACTCAACAGTGCCACCATAGGTTCCATGGAAGTTTTTCTAGAGGTTTTCCATGAGGTAATGAGATTCCTTCTAGTAAAATTTCTATTGAAATCCCTCTTGGTGAATATGCTATAATTTATGATGGGTTGAGGCACCACACCCTGTTATGTTATTTTGTGGGCATAATCCCCTTAGAAACTATGAATAGGGCTTGGGTTAAGGAAGACTAGGAGCCATATGGGTTGTTCTGCATGACTAATTGAGGCCGAACAAAATGATTCTTTTAGTTCACTTTCAAAGAAGATAAGAGTGACATCAAATAATTATGTGGGGTCCATTGATCTATCATAATACCCTTGGAATTTTTCTTGAGTTGTGTGAGAATTTCTTTGTTGATGAGTTAGTACAATTTCACTATCCTATTTGGGCAGAATTCTCAAGTATTTTGAAGTTGTTTTAGAATTTCCTCAAATACACATAGTCTATCCTTGGGAAATACACATGCCATGAGCCCCAAAATTTAGTTATCATATGTCCTCAAAAGTGTATTTTCACATGGGATAATCTAGCGTGAGAACACGTGCATCTAAGGTCTTGAGTAGGAAACATGTTATATATATATATATATATAATGATTAGGTGTTGTTTGTTAGTGTCCAAGGTCAATTCCTTTGATATCCAATCAACTGGAAAAGAATGACAACAAGGGTAATGTAGCTTTCAAGGGTCTAGGTAAGGTCATTGCTAATTCTAGGTTGACGCCACTATTGTTGATGAACTTAGTAACAAGAAATTCCCTTGAGGTTTCTTCTTAGGTTGTTTGTGATGAGGGTGGTGATAGGGCCTAGTATCCTCCTTTGAGTCTAGAAAACAAGCCAATAATGAACCTAAAATGAATAAAGATGACCTAATTAGAATACCCTTGATGTGTGGTTGAACCACAAATTAAAAAGAAGAAGTTTGTAACTGTGAACTCTTACTAGGTGCTAAGTGGAAAGGATGGTAAGGGGATGGATGTCTATGTTGAAAGTTTCTAAATAAATACATGTCATAGAATTTAAGGGGTCTCACAAACTCAGTCAGGAAGACCATGGTTCAAAAAATTAGTTCTATAGTTTCAAAATTGGATGTATTGTGCCTATAGGAAGTTAAGGTTATCAGACTCACTCTAACCATGAACTTTCATAATATTCAACTTAATGTTTTTATTTTTCACACTTAGCATGAATGTGTGTGAGCCAGGGAAACCACCCTGATATTTCCTAAGTTTGTTTCTTGTATCATTGATCGGGGATATGACTAGTCCAATAGAGTTGTGTGGATACCCCTCAGTCATGTAAACAAAGTTATGGGCCTTCCTAAATTATATGCAACCAAACATATTGAAGCTAGGTTCGTGTTGTGGGATTATTTAGTTGAGTTCCTTATGAAGGTTGACTTGCTTATGTGTGGAGATTTTAATAATGTGGACTCAAGATGATAAATTATATGTTAACCTAGTTTCCATGTCACATATGAAGCATACAAGATGGTATGGAATCAAGACCACACTTGGCCTTTATAAACCCAATAAATATTGAAGAGTTGATTCCTAAAGTTATGGTTCACATGGTTGAATTTTTGGGTTGTAAATGAGCGATTCATGAAACATTTAATAAGGCCCCACTATCTAAACATAATATTTTTTATTTCATGTGAAGGTAGGTAGACATTAAAGTTGTTAATAGAGTTGAGTATTTCTAACCACTAACCGCTTATATTCTCTATTTCTTAGGGTATTTGCACAAACAAATTTCCTGGATTTAATACCTCTTGAATGTTTCGCATCTTCAACACCCAACTTGTATTTAGGCCATATTGTGGATCAAAAACTTGTTTCCTTAGCCTCAAGGAGAATATGGGTAGATATAGTGGTGGAATAATGTAATAAGCTAGATTAATACTTTCGTTCCATATTTTGGCTAGTATATTGTGATCGTTAAGTGAGTTGGTCAACATAAAATATATTACATTAAATAAAGCCACAAATAGTTGTAACACCCCGGTTTTAACTCCTATGAACTAGAATGTATTATGTAAATGTGACTTAGGTTGGTGAACCAATATGTTGAATGGATGAGGTGCCTATAAATGTAATATTTCGAATGTATATTGATAAAATATATCTTTGGATGCAAGATAGACAAGGACAAGAGATAAGGAGGTATGATTCCAAGAGAGAGGGGGCTAAAGGGGCTAAGTCTTTTATTATTATTTTTATTCACCCATCTTGGTTTTAGTTGGGAGAAGTGGTTACAAGAGCTTATTGGGGAGGCCATGTGGTTATTGGTTCTTGTAATTATATAAACCCTCTTTTGGGTTGTTTGGGGGTTAATCAATCATTCAATCACTCATATTCCTCATTATTTCTCATTCATGTGCTCTTGGTCTGGGCATGGAAATAAATGGATGGAGGTAGAGATCCATTGCTAGATGGTTGTGAGGAATTATTGATCATTCCAGTAGGGAATAGATGCCAATGTGCATGAGATTGATGACAATTCTGAAAGAACTATCCATAGCTGAGAACCTTAGAGTTTCCAGAATTGAGATTTCCTAACTAGTAGCACTAGAGCCCTGAAGAGAAATGGAATAGCCTAAGGGACTACATGGCAGAAAAAGGGGTTCATTTCTTTGGGTTGTGCAGGTTGAAGGGGAAGAGCGATGGAAAATTAGGATTGTTGTGTAGTTGGGAAACATGAAAGCTTAACAACTAATTTTTGTGTGTTTAGAGTTGGCCTAGGACCCATCCTTTTGGATTCATATCCTTGGCTCAGGGGTGACCTATTATTGATATTTAGAACAACAAAGTCTATGGTTGGGAGGAACGTCCTTGTTCTGCAACCAATTGGTGATGGTTTAATTAAAGATAAGTTCTCTCTGTGTTTTATGTGTAATTTGTATTTTGTTGTGTATATTTATTTGTGTGATGTGTATTTATAATATGTCTACATGTTTGTTATTATTGTGCATGACATAATGGTTCATTTATTTTACAGAGTAGAATGCATCTTGATTATTGTATGTGTTGAATCCATGTTCTTGGTATTAAATAATGGAACATAAATTTGAATCAGTCCAGAGGGATGAATTCGAAAGCACCATGCACAATGGGTATGTTCTAAATTAGTATCCAAACAAATTGTTTTGGTATTTGTTCTACTTTCTACTAGATACATTACAATAGTTAAAGAAATGATGCAGGAACATCTCTACACGTCAGTCAGTCAGCCAGCCAGCCACGTCGAGCGCGTGCATTCAAAGCTGAAGAGAGAGGCGCAGTCCTCATTTAAATCTAAATTGAATGTAATTAAATGTTTAAGTTGTTGAGCCCGGAAGTCATGCCTTTGTGCAGGCATTAGGTAGATCAGCCATTAATGTTTGTATGGTTGAGATCTAGATCCGGATTCGGACTAGACAGCCCATTCAATGTAATTGAATAGGGTAGGTAGATTGGAGGGAAGAGCTTGAAGTGCCCCCTCGGGTAAAAGGGATTTTGTATCTCATTTTGAAGCTAGTGAGTAGTTGAGTAGAGTTGAGTAGAGGTAGAGTTGATAGAGAAAAGAAGAGCCGAGACCTTGTTACAGGCCATGCTTAGGAACACCTTGTAAATATAGGCATTTGCCATTTAATATAAACAGAAGCGATTTTTCCTGCATGTATTTCTGTGTTATGTGGATGTCTGTGAGTGTTATTCATATGATATGAATGTATGCTGTAGATGTATGTTAGAAATTTGCAGGAGAGTGTTTGATTTCCAGGTTTGAGGTTCTTTGTGGTTTCATGCCAGGAGGGCATGACAGAGTACTGTGGTCTCTGAATACCAGTGCACTGAAGCACTTCTGAATATTGCAGGTTCAAACAAAGATGTGTTGCAGCACAAGAACTGGAATCAACAACTCAGGAGGAAGACCTCAAGGTTGTTGAACACCTTGGAGGCAAGGTTGTGAAGGAAGAACACAGTTGCAGACAGAAGCTCTGAGGAGTTCTGTGAAGCTCTCCCAAGTGGGCATTGAGCAGGTGTAAGGAGTGTTGAAGGAGAACTCTGTTGTGAGTTCAGATAGAACTAGGATCACTGAGGATTCTGAGAGCTCTGCCAGGTGGGCATTGAGCAGGTGCATAGGTGCACAGGAGGACAGAAATGTTGAATGTTCTGTGAGAGGATACTCTACCAGGTGGGCATTGAGTAGGTGTGCAGACAGGCACAGGAAAAGAGAACTCTTTGAGTTATGTATTGTGAAGGAAGAATCCACTAAAGGATCTTCACAGGGTTACTGAACACCCTGCAGACTCAGTAAGAGGTTGCTTGAGCAAGAGGATAGCCAAAAGGGCATCCAAACATTCTCCATCTGAGGGAGAATAAGGATAAAATCCCTTAGGGGTCTGAGCGTGTGAGAGGCTCAGGAGAGGTAGCATTGTGTGTGCGTGAATACTCTGCAGAAGCGTAGACATCGAAATCCCTTGAGGATTCGAAGGGAGCAAAGCTCAAGAGGAACAACGTTTTCATACGCGCAGCGAGAACTCAGAGTGAGGAGTTCGCAGAGGAGAAAGGAAGACAAAGGTCGAGGCCTTTGAAAGATTGAAATTCTTCCAACTGCAGGAAGAAAGTGCCAACACTCAGGAGGGAGCACAATAGCCATTAAATCGATGGGAGGAGGAGATCTGGACCGTTAGTTTCTACGTCTAGAAGGAAGCAAGAGGAGGGCACACAAAGAATGGATCTAGACTATTGGATCTTGGTCCAATTACCCGTCAGCTGTCAGATCGGACAGGAGCTGTATGAGGTTTACCATCGGGAATAGCCGAGGTGAAAGTCCCGACAAAAGGCATTGAGGCATCGGGATATCGGCGTTTGTGATATCGGGGGTATCGAGGATGTGAGGAGAGTCACTCGACACCAGGAACCCTGAATCAACGAGATTTGATCTGGACCGTTCATTGGGAGCAGGCGCGTGTCACGAGATTACCCACATCTGGGACTCGAGCATCGGAGGTTGGAAGAGGAAGTCTTTCGACTTCACAAGTGGCGAAAGGGCAAGAGCTCTGTGTTGTGCACCTAGCTGACGTCACATCGGGATATCGACACTCGAGATATCGAAGTTCTTGAGGTCGAGGAAGTCGAGACACTGCAAGTCTCGAAACAACGAGATTGGATCAAAGCCATCCATCAGTTGGGGACACGTGGAGGAGATCCGGATCATCGGGGAAAGTCCCGATAGAAAGTCAAAACGGTGCATCGGAGTTCGGCATTTCACAAGTCCTAAAGACGAGGCGTTCGGGACCTCAAAAGTCACAAAATCACGAGAAGTGATCAGGACCGTCCATCATAGGAGGACGCGTGGAGGAGGTCAGAGTACTCGGGAGATTTCTCGAAAAGTTGTCGTCCATCGACATTACAGGGATCGGGAAATCAGGAATCCCGTGGACAAGAAGTCCTTGCAATTCGGAATCGCAAAGCCCGAAATCACGATAAGGAGGGAAGCGCCATTTAAGGGGCCCACTGTCAAAATATCATAGAATCGGGATTCGAGGGATCGGTAGTCCCGTGGGTAAATGCATTTCAGCATTTGAAACCTCGATGTCCTGATAGGTGGTATGACTGCGGTCATATAGAGGGAGGTCGTATGGACCCAAGAGTCTAGCCCAGGGGACTAGCAGGAGTTGGAGCATATCGAGATTCGGTGGATCGTGGATCCTGAGGACAAGTGTGTTTCGGCATTGAAAAGTCTGAAACCCCGATACGAGAGGTAAGGCTGTGGTCTTATGGGATAGTGGTCATATGGGCCAGGAGTTTAGCCAGAGGGGCTGACATGTAAAAGCGTGCATCGACAAATCTACTCATCGGAGATCGGGGATTCAAGAGGTAAAGAACTCTTGACGTTGGGGATTGTGAAACCCCGAAACCCGAAATTAAGGTCGGGGAAAAGTCACAGGTGCGTTCAGAGGCCGTGACGGGAAGAAAGAAGGACCTGTGGATCAGGTTTTCATCAGAGATTCCAATAGGGAATCGAATGAGCTAATTCGTCTCAAAGGGGAAATTGAACGATCTTGAGAGCGGACATAGGGTGCATCTTTGCGTCTGCATCAAGTGGTATCAGAGTAGGGACTTCACTTGTATATTTCAGGTGAAGTGAGAAGGGAGAAGACAGAGCGCTGGAGACTCTGTGGAAATTGTTTGCAGGTAAGCAACAATCAAGAAGACAGTCAACAGGACTGTAGGATGAAGCTGGTAACACTCTTGGTGCAGAGTGACAGCAGTAGGTTTGCTAGGAAAGCAGACAGAGATAGCACCATGGCTACTGAAGGCCATAGGCATGCTGGGAGGAAAAACTCAGAGCTATGGAGTCAAGAAGACATAGATGAAGAGCTCGCAGATATAAGAGTAGAGATAGAAAAGCTCGAATTGAAGATGCGACAGGATAAGAAGCCGAGATGGGTGTATGAATGGCCCATGAAGAAGGCAAAAGCAAAATGGCCAGTCAAGGAGCTGATGGTCAGAAGACAGTAGAATTTGTTAAGAGGGTGGTTGAGGTATGCTGAAAACCTCAATGGACATGAAGAAATGGTTTAGATATGTTAACCAGAGATTGGGAGAATTCTCGGTGAGGAGAATGAATTGGGATCAGTTGAAGATATCAAGGACTACCAGGAGGGCAGAGAAGAAATTTCAGTTTTCCAGGTGGGAAACAAGTTGAGATCACTGCGGGATCTCAGAGACTGTCAGGAGGATAGCTAAGGAATTTCACATTGCCAGCTGGGCAATGATATGAGGTCACTGAGAGATCTCATAGACTGCCAGGAGGGCAACGAAAGCATCTCAGATTTCCATGTGGGAAGAGATGAGAATTCGAGACTACCTAAAGGTCTCATGGACTCGAAGGTGAGTTCAATTCAGCAAGGAGTGCTGATGAAGATGGGATCAGTTGATCTCATAATCTGCCAGGAGAGCAACAAAAGCATCCCATATTTCTAGGTGGGCAGGGATGAGTAGATGAGTTGAAATCAGTCTGAGGAGCTGACAGATAAGATGAGCTCAGAGGTGAGTTTGGATCAGCATGTGCAGCTGACAAAGGAGGAGGAAGATATGAGGAATCTTCTGATGATTGGAAGAATTGGAGTATTCCTACCACTTTCCCAAGTGGAGGCAGAAATCTGTGTTGCAAATGCAGCAATGGAAGAAGAACAGTCAGCTGAGACTGTCAGAAAAGAAGGATTGGAGCATACTTTGGAAGCTGCCCAAGCTGATGAAGAAGATGATCATTCTAAGGAATGGCTCAACATTTTCAGCCAAGAAGTTGAAGAGACTGCAACGTGGGAGTTTGCAGCAGAAGAAGGACAGGAGGAAGACAACATTTGTTTTGTTGATCTGTGGCAACAGATAGAAGCCCTAGAGAGAAGGGTGAAAGTGCAGAGCGTGCACATTCAACAGGTGAAGTTGGAAACTGATGAAGGAGGCATGAGAGATCATGATGATCTGCTCATGTGCCAAAAAAATTTGCAACTGAGGAGACTGCAAGAGCAGAGCCAACCATGGGAGCAGCTAGACGAAGTCATCGAAGAGATCATGGAGCTGATGATCCGATCAGCAGACACTGTTAGCAAGGAGAGGATGAACAGGAAGAAGAAAGCAACAACAACAACAGCAGCGCAGAAGCAGCAATAGAATGGGGCGGATGAACAGCTCCAAAGGATGATTTTGGATCCAGGAGGATTCCCACAGCTGAAATGGGAGGCTTATGAGTAGGAGCTCATGATTTTTGCAGCTGAGGAGTATGATGCAAGAGCATCTCTCCACGTCAGCTAGCCAACCAGCCAGCCATGTCGAGCGCATGCATTCAAAGCTGAAGAGAGAGGCACAGTCCTCATTTAAATCTGAATTGAATGTAATTAAATGTTTAAGCTGTTGAGCTAGGAAGTCGTGCCTTTGTGCATGCATTAGGTAGATCGACCATTAATGTTTGTATGGCTAAGATCTAGATCCGGATGCGGACTAGACAACCCATTCAATGTAATTGAATAGGGTAGGTAGATTGGAGGGAAGAGCTCGAAGAGCCCCCTCAGGTAAAAGGGATTTCGTATCTCATTTTGAAGGTAGTGAGTAGTTGAGTAGAGTTGAGTAGAGGTAGATTTGATAGAGAAGAGAAGAGCTGATACCTTGTTACAGGCCGTGCTCAGGAACACCTTGTAAATACAGGCATTTTCCATTTAATATAAACAGAAGCAGTTTTTCCTACATGTATTTCTGTGTTATGCAGATGTCTGTGAATGTTCTTCATATGATATGAATGTATGTTGTAGATGTATGTTAGGCATTTGCAAGAGAGTGTTTGATTTTCAGGTTTGAGGTTCTTTGTGGTTTCATGCCAGAAGGGTGTGACAGAGTACTACGGTCTCTGAATACCGGTGCACTGAAGCACTTCTAAATACTGTGGGCTCAGACAAAGACGTGTTGCGGCACAAGAACTGGAATCAACAACTCAAGAGGAAGACCTCAAGGTTTTTGAACACCTTGGAGGCAAGGCTATGAAGGAAGAACACAGTTGCAGACAGAAGCTCTGAGGAGTTCTGTGAAGCTCTGCCAAGTGGGCATTGAGCAGGTGTAAGGAGTGTTGAAGGAGAACTCTGTTGTGAGTTCAGATAGAACCAGAATCACTGAGGATTCTGAGAGCTCTTCCAGGTGGTCATTGAGCGGGTGCATAGGTGCACAGGAGGACATAACTACTGAACGTTCTGTGAGAGGATACTCTACCAGGTGGGCATTGAGTAGGTGTGCAGACAGGCACAGGAGAAGAGAACTCTTTGAGTTATATATTGTGAAGGAAGAATCCACTGAAGGATCTTCACAGGGTTATTGAACACCTTGCAGACTCAGCAAGAGGTTGCTTGAGCAAGAGGATAGCCAGAAGGGCATCCAAACATTCTCCATCTGAGGGAAAAGAAGGATAAAATCCCTTACGGGTCTAAGCGTGTGAGAGGCTTAGGAGAGGCAGCATTGTGTGTGCGTGAAAACTCTGCAGGAGCGCAGACATCAGAATCCCTTGAGGATTCGAAGGGAGCAAAGCTCAGGAGGAACAACGTTTTCATACGCGCGGCGAGAACTTAGAGTGAGGAGTTCGCAGAATAGAAAGGAAGACAAAGGTCGAGGCCTTTGAAATATTGAAATTCTTCCAACTGCAGGAAGAAAGTGCCAACACTCAGGAGGGATCACAGTAGCCGTCAGATCGACGGGAGGAGGAGATCTGGACCATTAGTTTCTACGTCCAGAAGGAAGCAGGAGGAGAGCGCAGGAAGAACGGATCTAGACCATTGGATCTTGGTCTAATTACCCGTCGGCCGTCAGATCGGACAGGAGCTATACGAGGTTTACCATCGAGAATAGCCAAGGTGAAATTCCCGACGAAAGGCGTTGAGGCATCGGGATATCGACGTTCGTGATATCAGGGGTATCGAGGACGTGAGGAGAGTCACTCGACACCAAGAACCCCAAATCAGCGAGATTTGATCTGGACCGTTCGTTGGGAGCGGACACGTGTCACGAGATTACCCACATCTGGAACTTGGGAATCGAAGGTTGGAAGAGGAAGTCTTTCGACTTCACAAGTGGCGAAAGGGTGAGAGCTCTGTGTTGTGGGCCTAGCTAATGTCACATCAGGATATCGACACTCGGGATATCGGAGTTCTTGAGGTCGAGGAAGTTGGGACACTTCAAGTCTTGAAACAGCGAGATTGGATCAGAGCTATCCATCATTTGGGGACACGTGGCGGAGATCCGGATCATCGGGGAAAGTCCTGATAGAAAGTCAAAACGGCGCATCGGAGTTCGGCATTTTGCGAGTCCTGAAGATGAGGCGTTCGGGACCTCAAAAGTCGTGAAATCGCGAGAAGCAATCAGGACCGTCCATCATAGGAGGACGCGTGGAGGAGGTCAGAGTACTCGAAAGATTTCTCGAAAAGTTGTCATCCATCGGCATTACAGGGATCGAGAAATCGGGAATCCCGTGGACAAGAAGTCCTTGCAATTCGGAATCGTGAAGCCTAAAATCATGACAAGGAGGGAAGCACCATTTAAGGGGCCAGCTGTCAAAATATCGGAGAATCGGGATTCGAGGGATCGGTAGTTCCGTGGATAAATTCATTTTAGCATTTGAAACCCCGAAGTCCCGATAGGTGGTATGACTGCGGTCATATAGAGGGAGCTCGTATGGACCGAAGAGTCTAGCCCAGGGGACTAGCAGGAGTTGGACCATATCGGGATTTGGCGGATCGCGGATCCTAAGGACAAGTGCGTTTCGGCATTGAAAAGTCTGAAACCTCGATACGAGAGGTAAGGCTGCGGTCTTATGGGATAGTGGTCATATGGGCCAGGAGTTTAGCCAGGGGGGCTGACATGTAAAAGCGCGCATCGATAAATCTACTCATCGGAGATCAGGGATTCAAGAGGTAAAGAACTCTTGACGTCGGGGATTGCAAAACCTCGAAACCCGAAATTAAGGTCGGGGAAAAGTCACAGGTGCGTGCAGAGGCCGTGACGGGAAGAAAGAAGGACCTGTGGATCGGGTTTTCATCAGAGATTCCAGTAGGGAATCGAATGAGCTAATTCGGCAAAAAGGGGAAATTGAACGATCCTGAGGGTAGACGTAGGGTGCGTCTTTGCGTCTGCATCAAGAAACATTGAAAAAAATATAAAACAAAACCTGTTCATCTTCAATTCGTACAACAAGAAATTACTTTACTAAACAAGACAGGTTGCAAAGCAACAAGTCCCTACCGAGAAGATTGGTGCGACTTAACATAGTTAATTACACTGCAAAAATGTTCTGAAACGAGCATCTTAGAAGGCAAAGATCGGTTAAATTATATGTATATGCTTTATATATAACATTTGTAAATTATTATTATGTAATTCAAGTTAAATATATTGACATTAATGTTATGGACAAAAAGGATTAATGTTATATTTTATTATTGACGGGTGCAGTTTGGAAGGGTTTGTTGAAATAAAATGGAGATTTCTTCCGAGACTATTTTGAAAACAACTCCAGATTAATCAAAACTATTTTACGAGGACATAACCACTTGGCACTTACTTAATTATTGAAATGTATGTTTACCTTACTAATATCTTATCTATGTCGTTTAACCTGCTTTATTTTACTGAAGACTTTTAGTTTACTATTTTAGTGTGTGTAGCCTTTTCTACATATTAAATCCAATGTAAACAGAAGGATCAAATGCTAAAGATCTCAAATTACTGAGTTTAATAAGATTTCTAACGCCTTAAGAAGTTTAATGTAAATATAAGGATCAAACGCTAAAGATCTCAAATTACTGCGTTTAATAAGATTTCTAACGCCTTAAGAAGTTTAAATTTTCCACATAATTAAGCCCGAATATGAATTTGACCCGAAGCTCAAGCAATTAAATTATTCTCGTTCGCGTTCAAAACGATGCAAGCCTGCCAACTCATATTCATTGTTAAATCTTATTGAGTTCCAATCTGATTTTAAGATTAAACCACACAATCTCATATTCACTGAGAAATCGTATTAAGCTCCAATCCGATTTTAAGATTAAATAACTAATAATGTTAGACCTAAACCATGCAACCTGGCTATCTCATATTCACTGTTAAATCTTATTCAGCCCCAATCTGATTTTAAGATTAAATAACTATTAGTATCGTATATAAATCAGGCAACCTCGCTATCTCATATTCAATAGAAAATCTTAATGAGACCGATCTGATTTTAAAACTAATTACTTCTAATCTAAACCATGCAAACCCGCTCTGTCTTATTCATTCCAATCTTTTCTAATTTAATAACAAAAAATATATATTATAAGTCTGGTGACATGCAGATGCAGGTTTCAGTCGATTGCTTGCCAAATGTCAGGCATGCAAGTTTTATTTGCTTAGATCAGATATTTATGTTCAGGTTCCAGTCGATTGCTTTCCATATGGCAGGCATGAAAGTTTTATTTGCTTAGATCAGATATTTTTGTTGGCAGTACAAAAGTTAACTCAACCCCCAATACAAAATTGTGCCTGTGACTCTGCGAAATTTATTTTATTATTTGTAAGAGTGCCAGAATTTTGTGTCATCGTACATATCACATGAGTCGAACCTTGCTCCAATCTCTCCAATGTTGGCAATGTTTCTCATTTTTCACAAATCTCCAGAGGACGATTGATTGGAAAGAAAATGAAGATGCATATGCAAAGTGTAGGTTCTTTTTCTATTCCACATAATATCATAGGCGCTAAGCTCTTTCTGGTCATCTCATGGCAACCTCAATCTCCTGTGATAGCGAGGAGATTATTTTCCCATACAGTTTTGAAAGGCTCAAAATAACACTTCCGATAATCAATCACTTGACCAGTCGAAGAACCAGTTTGGTGGTGGCTCTACGGTGTATGTCGCGTAGCAAGACCAGCAGTGGCAGTAGGGGTCTATCTATACGACTAAGTATTGTAAGTATCGCTTGTCTAAGAATCAACGTTACTTCATAATTCCATCATATTTGTTGATTACATTTGAGCAATTCACAAGCATTCAAAGCTCTTAAACCTGAAAATAGCTCTAGAACCTGAAATTCATTGACAACAAGCATGATCAAGTGTTGAAAATCAATAATGCCCACTTTGCAAAAGGGGCCTTCCTAGTCAATTTGATACCTTACTGAATATACTCACCATTAAAATCACTTTGCATCTCTAACGACTGTGATGCTTTTAGAATGATGGTGTCCTTGGCTTTAAACAAGGGCCACAAATAAAGCACCTCTTAATGTCAAATGGGTCCAGAAGGAAACAATGTTGATTTTGCAGATGAAGTTTTCAGACTTACTATCTTGTTTCCATGAGGAATGAAACGACTAAGTGAGATTCAATTGTGCAAGAATATGAAAGAGATGAAGTTTTCAGACTTATTATCTTGTTTCCATGAGGAATGAAACGACTAAGTGAGATTCAATTGTGCAAGAATATGAAAGACAACTTTCTTAAGTGAGATTCCATTGTGCAAGACTATGAAAGTCAACTTCCAGAGAAGACCATCACCTAACCATAAAATGGTTGAGAAGGTGAGCAGACCAGCATTTGACCAGAATTGTGCAAGAATATGAAAGACAACTTCCAGAGCAGACCAACCCCTGACCAGAAAATGGTTGAGAAGGTGAGCAGACTAGCGCCTGACCGTACCAGAAAGTTGCGTGTCCTTACATGGTGCTCATCATTGAGAAGGTGAGCAGACCAGTGCCTGACCATAACAGAAATTTGTGTGTCCTTACATGGTGCTCATCATCTGCGTTGGGCAGGTAAGCTTACATGGTTCTCATGGTTCTCATCATCTGCGCTGGGCAGGTAAGCTGACTAAAGAACTTGGATGAATCTTGCATGGTGCTCATCATATGCACTGGGCACGTAAGCTCTGCATTGGGCATGCACTAGGCACGTAAGCTCTACACTGGGCATATAAGCTCTGCATTGGGCATGCACTGGGCATGTAAGCTCTACACTGGGCACATGACCTGACTGAAAACCCCACTCAACAACCTGATTGAAGAAAGGGAGTGAATAGCATAAACATTAAATATTAATGAACTAATGCTATCTCCAGAGATAACATTAGTTCACCTTAAGTGATGTAAACAAGAATGTATTGATAATTTCCTAAGTTTCAAACCAAGACTTTTCATACCTTTCTCTTTTCCTTGGGAAGTGGCTAAATAAGATGATGAAATTGAAAAGTTAAGATAACAAGGAAATGTGAGATGAAAAATTGCATAAAACGATTAAGACTTTGGTTAAAATATTGTGTTTGCATTGGTTTTTGTGCACGACTAATATAACAACGAGAATCGATTACAAATAGTACCGAGCCGAAAGGCAGAGACTAATAATTAGCAAATAACAATGCCAACATTTCAAGTGTGATGACACATTGATTTTATTAAATGATCATTTCTTACTATATTAATTCCAATATTAGAGACTAAACACAACAATGCCAACATTTCAAGTGCGATGACACATTGATTTTATTATAGGATCATTTCTTACTATATTAATTCCAATATTAGAGAGACTAAATCTCTAGCACTATGACATACGTTATTATCACATGCTATAGAGGATTGGACGCAAAGAACATTTTTCTTCACATTTTCTAAGGGAAAACGGCCCTCGAGAAGTTAAAAGGCATTTTTCAAAGATAAGGACACTTGTAAAAATTCTGTTGACATGGGTTAATTAACTTGAACTGGTAGTAGGTACTGCCTGTCTTGTGCCAACTGAGCAATCATCCTTACCATCATACCTATTAATGAAAACTAATAGGTACATATCATTTGTTGGATCTAGTGGAAAATCATATCATGTGTCTATCTTTATTCAACTTGACCATGGGGATCAAAAACCGTCGTACCTTCGAGAATTGAAGGCTGAGTCTTACTCTCTTTCTTACTGAAGAGTCTTACCCGAGCAGGAGAATTGTGTAACCTCATAATCGCATTGTGTAACCTCTACATGTATTTGTAGTAGCCCCATTGAGTACCATTTATTAGGCTCCTTCCCTGTGTACTGTCCCATCCTGTGCCGTCTTATAAGCATTAAAAGTAAAATTGTTTTTAAAAACTTGAGTAGAAATGAAGAAACACATTTACATTCTAGGGAGGAGGTAGAAGACAACATTGTTTCTTTTTGTTTTAGACCATGTCCAATGAAAGTAAGTTTGAAGGGTTTAATTATTCCCAAGGAGAGTATTAGCTCCCTTTCAAGGGGATCTCATAATAATGATACTCATATTTATGCAAGTATAATAGTTGATATTGATCATATACACAATATCTATCCAAGTATGATAGTCAATATCAACAATATTTTAGTTTCATTTTATGTAAAAAATAAGCCACTCACAAGCTCCCAAAAGATCCTCAAGCCACTCTAATATGGTATGGGACTGACACTATCACCAAGGTGATGGGTAAAAGTAATTTTGAATTCAATCTTGCACCTTTATTTAGATTACACCCTCTATTTAATGTGGATTTGTTTCATGCATACTTTGCACCTCAAAGGCGTCAAAGCACTTGAACACTTCAGAGCTCAACTCTAACTACATTAAGAAAGCTATAATGGACTACATCATGGAGACCAGGATGAATATAAACCACCATCAAGGAATATAACTTTATTGGATTGTCAAAAGATGACAATGTATTCACAAGGAAAACGGTTTAGCAAGAACCAAATCCAAAAAACGTTTCCCCATCTACTACAAGAACTTGACACAATGGAGATCGTTACTACTCAAGGGGAAGCACTAATCCAAGTGTCCAACCAAGGTCATCTAAAAATTTGTCTAGATATTAGCAATTTTTTTTGTTCCTAATTTTTCAACACATTTTTTAGGGCATTCTTATGCATTTTGGGGGGTAATTATGCCAAAAGTGTAGAGACCTATACCATTGTACAAATTCTAATTACAATGAACTAATGACGACCCAAAACATATCAATGAGTGAAAATTTATGATATTGACAATGCTCCCCTTTTTGTTGGACAACTCAAATTCATCCAACTTAGTGACCCCCCTAACCCTAATCATGTTAAGGTTCTAGTTCTTCAATTTTAAGGCTTTTATTCTTAGGTTTGATTAACATTATTATAAAATGTATTTTTGGCCTCTTGTTATGGGTTTTTCTTGCAAATGAGAATAACCATCACATCTCTTCTCAGAGATAAGTTAGCACAATTCTATTCATTTGTATTATTATGTACATTGTGTTTTTCACCAGTTTATTCATCAATAGAATTTGGTTCACTTTAATATTACACTTCAACACTGTGTTCGTTACTTATGGAATATTGCATGTTCTTTTATTTCATCCATTATATAGTCTGGACCAAATCCACAACAACAACAAAAACATTGAATTGAGAGAGTTAGGTACATAGCTCCTAACCTCTTGGCTTTTCAGAATTGCATAAATGATTTTTATTTAGTATACAATTTAAGCACTCAATAGGGGAAGCTAATTCATATCATCAAACTTCCTTTCTCACTTATTCAATATAGTTTGGGGAAGGAGAGTCCACTTGAAAGGCTCACCCTACTGTAATTTTGTCCATTAAGCAAGATCCTTTGAGTGAAACAAGATACAACTTGATTAACCATTCACTTGAAAATAACATATCCATAACAGTAAGAGAATTCACCTATGTCTTCGTTTTAAGGGAGAGACTAGACTTGGACATCACCTCTTCCAATCTAGTCCTTTGTCAAACAAGGGTTGCATTGCAACGCAATTCTTGCCGAGTTAGTTGGGAAATACATGTTGAACAATGAAACTTAATATAATTAAATGCACAAGTAATGAATATTTTTTGTCAAAAGATAATAATTGAGGGTTGTTTGTTATTCAAAATGTATAATGAACGGTAAATTGAATGGAACTATAATATTCATAAATATAATATAAACAATATATTAGATAATAAATATAATATAAATATAATAATTCATAATAATAAATACATAGTACAACTTTTTATATTTAGATGTGGTGATTGGTGAAATTCATTGATTATGTAATTAATTTTACATATTGAAAGACGTGAAGAGAGTAATAACACTTCAATTCTATCAACCAATTAGAAATGAGAAACACAAATATTTTTATTATATAAAAAAATATATATTTGTTTTCCTATGTTAAACATTACATTGCATACACAAATTAATGATAAAAGGCAAATTAATGTCACATCAAAAACAAACTCATTACTATAGTCCAATGGTAGGGAGAGGATCTCATTAATACACCCCTTGTGTTCTTTTGTATTCTTCTGGGAAGAAGATCAATCGACATCTGACAAGAGATACCTTTTATTACGTAATAAAAAAAGTCCGTCCTTTTTGGACTTTGTTCACCTTCCTATCACTGTTTGTTCAGAATATTACGTGATAATGAAAGTCAGTTTTTTGGGACGAACCTTCGGTAAAAGGTAAACAAAATGATATGCAGCATTCACTGCTATGATAGGTGGTATATATATCGTTGCTATAACAGGTGGTATATACATTGTTGGATCAGGATGCATATACTGTGCCATGTAGTAGAATGTTACATAGCAGTCTATATTATTCTCTGTTCATTCAACATTTTTTTTCTTTCAAGAGGATTAGTAATTCATAAGGATTTTCTGGTAATTCATAAGGCTTTTCTAAACGCTATTCAAGATTGAGCTTGTCTACTGCTGGATAAATTGCACACCCAGCCAACACAATTTTCAGTAAAGAAAAAGTTTGAATCTAGACCGAGACGCCCCTATATTTCTTAACACATAATTGATTATCATAATTGATCGGGCATATAAATATAAGCTGAGAATTTACTAGATCGGGCATATAAATATTAAATGAGTCTTTGTTATGATTTTTAATTAAAGCAAAACAACGAACTAAAAAGCCCTAAATAATCCTAGCATATCACATATTATAAAATGAAAAAACCCTAATAAAAACCTTCAATATGCACATCAATTATAGACAATAAATTTGTGGGATGACTTTCAAAAATATAAGTGGGAAAAAACTAGTCACGTCCATATGAATAATGAAATCCATTTTCATAATGATATAGAAGATATTAAAAACAAGTTCACCAAAATATTTAAGATGAGAGACGAAATTACCACGTCTTCCAAAATGGTAGCTATCCAAAAGTATCCAAATTTCACTTTTAACTACAAAGATGCATTCCTAAGATAGGAAGCCATATATGCATTCAGAAGTCTCCGAATTTCACCTTTAAAACAAAGTTCCAAAATGATAAGATAGAGGCAATTTCAGGGCATTACCATGGCTGCCTATAGAACTAAGGCAGGAATTCGGAGTCTACAAAACATGGGGGACTTACCCTCAACTATCTAAAATATCCCAAAAACTACAAAACAAACAGGAAATCAAGAGTCTGCAAAACATGAGCTCATTCCATGTTTAGAACTTCATAACTTGTGCATGTATACTCCTATGGAGTCAACAAAACCACAGCTTCCAAACCCATGTATCCCTACAATCTTTCCCTCTTGCTCCGTCCCAAAGTAAGTTCCACGTTCCGGCCCACATGGGCAGAGTCTCCTTTGATTTGTATGGAAGGTTAAGAATTTCACAATAACAAAAGTCATAAACCAATGCCAATGAGCATCATAGTAGCCACTGATTTTAGTGACGATTTCTTCTGGATAGTTCAGATCATACTGCAAGCACATTATGAGAAGGCCATTAGGTCAATAGAGTTACTTTTCATCTAAGATATGCAATGCTTGTACTCTGCCTGCAGCCTGAGCTTATAAATTCACGAGGATGCAGTTGTGACTTACCACTATTTTAGTACCATCTGTACCCCCATGACGAACTCCCCGGACGTCTCTATCCTTCACATTGATATTTCCTTTGATACCATAATTGAGACGTAGTGAAGTTAATGTATGCTGGTTTTCTCTCACCGTTATACGACAAATGTCTAAATAGGTACCGTCATTCCAGAAAACCCCCCGGGCCCTCCATATAATGGAGAGCAATATAATCCGCCATGATTATTAACCTGCCTCAATAAAAGGTTAAACTTATTCTCTATAATACAAGACCCCAGGAAAGGCACACACCAAGGATATGCATACCATTTCACATTTGTCAACATTGGTGGTAGTTTCAATACTTTCATCTTCTTCGGAATCTAGTTCCTCTGCAGTTTAAACGGATCGAGATAGAAAACATTGGAACTTAAATAGGCTTTAATGGATTTTAGTCATGAAACATTGGAACTTAAATAGGCTTTCAATTAGTAACAAGCAGACCGCCAAACCTTCAAAAAATACTATATCTAAAAGAGTGATACGACTATTTTCACTCGGATCATGTACAGAGAAAATACATACAGACACGCATGGTTGCTTCCAGAGAAGGTAAGTTCTCTCCAACACTTCGTGCTTAAGCGCTTCTGTTACCGTCTGCTTCTGTAGCTCTTGAAACACACAAAAAATTAGACAGTATGTCGTATTTTACTGTATATAGAAAGAAAAAGTCATTCTCAGAAAATAATTTCGTAGATTTCCAAAAAGTTTCAAAATTAAAATGAAAGGGAGCGTGAATAATCGACTAAAACATAGAAGCTTCATTCCTGGTTTAGTACATTTAAGATTGGTTGAGTAATAAAACAAGTGCTAAAGATGCCTCCATCTACATGCAACAAAAAGTCTTCGATGCTTACAGAAAACCAGGAAAAGGAGAACAATGGCAATGCAACAACAAATAACAAATGTTCTTCTCACCCAAAACCACATCCACATCATGGGAGATATGGCACCAAACAAAGGCCTACTCCTGCACGGACCCCTGAAACGCAACAACGGGAAGCTACCACAAAGGTTTTGAGCTCCAAGCAAAGGGCTCTTAAGGATCTAACCACACCCACTTCTGATACCGATTCCGGGTTGAAAAATGGC
>JASDQU010099676.1:0-16867 GCA_032191745.1 Picea mariana
TGTTTACTAGACAAATTTCCTAGGCTATATATTCATCTGCCTCTGCCTCCTCTTTGATAACTGATGATACGATTGATTGTCTGCGATGCGGTGAAAATTTTCCATATATTTATGGGCATTGCCTCAGTGGTGTTATTTGAACCGTGGGCAACACAACCGTGCACTGTATGATCAGGAAGTCATTGTTACAAAATGTGCTTCTTGAGTTGGCAGAGTTGTCATATGAAACATATCTACAGAAAAAGGCAAGCAGTGTCTACATGCTACGACTGCTTCGGATAAAAAGAAAAATCACCTTAAATGAGGACAATGCAATTTTGCATATCGGCTGAAAAGGGGAAAAAAAAAATTATATGAAACTTTGAGAGGAAATGACAATACCTCATGTCTCTCTGTAATATTTGTTCAACATCCAAATGAAATTTTTTTTCAACAGAAAACAAATGCGGTGACGTCTTTTCTTTGTATATCAAATTGTTTGGTGCAAAGGTCGATGGGTTCTACTCTATGGAACCTTCTGGGAACTTGCTTGTGGATTGTTTAAAGTATGGTTGGTTCTTGGTTATCTGCTTTGTCTGTCAATTTGTATACCTTGGAAATCCAACTATTCTTTGGAGGACATCGAACAATATAATTTATTTTTTTTAGCCAGCTGGGACGCAGATCCGCCTGGTAATTTCTATGGCATTGTGACGCAACTGTACCGTCACTTTCTTTAGCAGATTTCCTTGATCGACGAACTTGGTCAAACTATTGTTCTGAAATAATTTGAAATCAACGAATATATAGTGTCTGAACTGCGACTGTCCTCACATACAAACAAGAGGCTCTTAAAATACAAATTGACCGTTGTTTTTGCATTTTTGCTTATTCGATAAAGTTAGTTAGATTAATATCCTGGAATAATTTGAAATCAACGAATGTTTAGTGTGCAGAATGAAATTGTGCTATCATATGAACAACATGCCCTCAAAATTCAAATTGGTCCTTGTTATGCTTGTGGTTATAGAATTAAAAAAAAAAAAAAAAATCTTTCCTTGATTCTTTTAAGAATAAGCGATTTAACATCCTTTAATAATTTAATGTGCCAGTTCTCAAGTCCATCTGTCAATCTGTATATGGCAGATCTCTGAACACTATTTGGAGGACAAGGAACAATGAAACTGCAATGTTTCCCCAGGTAACCCACAGGTTCATTTGTTAATTTGTATATCGCGGAGTTGTGGGTAGCTTTTGTACAGTGCAGAACAATAAAGTCCCAATTTTCAGCCCACGAGCCCAAACAAAAGAGGCCCATTTTTTAGCCCACCAGCCCCCGATAAAAAAAAATCATTAAATATGAAATACATATGAAATTGTTATGGGACAATAAAAGTGCAATGTTCAGCGAACCAACCCGAGTCATGTTGTCAATTTGTATATGGCGGAAGTTTGGATACTATTTGTAGTAGAGGGAACAATGGAGACTCTATTTTCGGCCCGCCCGGCCGCGAACCCACCATCCAAAAACTGCCTAAAAGTGCAATGTTCAAGCAACCAACCCAAGTCCTCTTGGCAATTTGTATATCACAAAAGCCTGGGTGGTATATGTAGGAGAGGGAAGAATATAGAATCTATTTTCAACCCGCCAGGCCACCAACCCGCGATCCAAAAACTGCCCAAGTATGGAATGAGGAATCCGCATATGTTGTATAAAATCTCATTCCATAGTTAATATAGAGACTATGTCCACAAGTCCGCTTGTCAATTTGTATATCGCAAAAGTGAAGATGCTATTTGTAGAACGCGAAACAATAGATACTTAACTTTAAGCCCGTCGGGTCATGAATTTGCGATCCAAAAAGTGCTCATGTATGGAATGAGGGATTTGCATATGTTCTAGAACAATGTGTTTGTACAGTGGGGAACAATAGAGTCCCAATTTCCAACCCGCCAACCCCAGATCCCCCGATAGAAAAAAATCGATAATTATGAAATTGATACAGAATCGCTACGGGGCAATAAACGTCCAATGTTCAGCGAAGCAACCCAAGTCCACTTGTGAGTATGCAATGAGGGTTCTGCATACTTAATTTTCAGCCCGCTTGGCTGTGAACCTGCGATCCAAAAAATGCCCATCTATGGAATGAGGGATCCGCATATGTTCTAGAACAATACAAATGCATTGTTCATCCAAGCAACCCGCAGCTCCTCCTGTCAATTTGTATGTTGCGGAAATTTGGGTGCTATTTGTAGGAGACAGAACAATAGACACTATTTTCAGTCGGCCAGGCCACGAACCTACGATCCAAAAACTGCCTAAGTATGGAATGAGGAATCCGCATATGTTGTATAAAATCTCATTCCATACTTTAAATAGAGGTTATTTCCACAAGCTGGTGTGTAAATTTGTATATCGCGGAAGTGTAGGTGCTATTTGTAGAACACAAAACAATAGATAGTTAATTTTCAGCCTGCCAAGCCGCCAACTCGCAATGCAAAAAGTGCCCAAGTATTGAATAAGGACTCTGCATATGTTCTACAACAATACAAATGCAAAGTTCAGCCAAGAAACCCATAGGTCCGCATATGTTGTAGAACAATGTATTTGTACAACGTGGAACAATAGAGGCCCAATTACCAGCCCGCCAGCCCCAAATACCCCGATAAAAAAAATCGCTCACTATGAAATTGATACGGGATCGCAATGCACAATAAAAGTCTAATGTTCAGCGAAGTAGCCCGAGTCCACTTGATAATTAGTATGCAATTAGTGATTCACATATGTTGTATAAAATCTCATTCCATACTTTATATAAAGACTTTGTCCCCAGGTCCGCATGTCAATCTGTATATCGCGGAAGTGTGGGTGCTATTTGTAGGATACAGAACAATAGATACTTAATTTTCAGCCCGCTAGGTCGTGAACCCACGATCGAAAAAGTGCCCAAGTATGGAATGAGGGATACGCATATCTTTTAGAACAATACAAATGCAATGTTCATCCAAGCAGTCTGTAGCGACTCGTGTCAATTTATGTGTCGCGGATAGCTCTAGAGCCTCCGATAAAAAAAAATCGATAACTATGAAATTGATATGGGATCGCAACGGGACAATAAAAGTCCAATGTTTAGCAAAGCAGACCAATTCCACCTGTCAATTTGTATATCGCTGAAGTCTGGATGTTATTTGTAGGAGACGAAACAATAGACTGTTTTCGGTGCGCCAAGCCGCCAACGTGTGCTCTAAAAACTACCTAAGTATGCAATTAGTGATCCACATATGCCGTGTAAAATATCGTTCCATATTTTATATACAGATTATGTCCACAGGTCCGCGTGTCAATTTGTATATCATGAAAGTGTGGGTGCTATTTGTAGGATACAGAACAATAGATACTTAATTTTTCAGCCCGCCCACGAACTCGCGATCCAAAAAAGTGCCCAAGTATGGAATGAGGGATGCGCATATGTTATAGAACAAAACAAATGCAATGTTCAGCCAATCAGCCCATGGAAACTTGTGTCAATTTGTATTTCACAGAAATCTCAATGCTATTTGTAGGACAGGGAACAATAGAGACTCTTTTTTCGACCCGCCATACTGCAAACCTGCAATCAAAAAACTGCCTAATTATGGAAACAGGGATCCGCATATGCTCTATAAAATCTCATGTTGATACTTTATATAGAGACTCATCTCCGCAACTCCCGTCGTCAATTTGTAAATCGCAGAAATCTGGGTGCTATTTGTAGGAGACAGAACAATAGAGACTCTATTTTCAGTCTGTCAGGCTGCGAATCCAGGATCCAAAAACTGCGTAAGTATGGAATGAGGAATCTGCATATGTTGTATAAATTATCATTCCATACTTTATATATAGACTATGTCCAGAAGCCCGCTTGTAAATTTGTATATTGCGAAAGTGTAGGTGTTATTTGTAGGACACGAAACAATAGATACTTAATTTTCAGCCCGCCATGCCACAAACCCGCGATCTAAAAAGTGCCCAAGTATGGAATGAGGAATCCACATATGTTCTAGAAAAATACAAATACAATGTTCAACCAAGAAATCCGTAGGTCCTCCTGTCAATTTGTATATCGCGAGAATGTGGTTGCTATTTGTAGTATAGGGAACGAAGAATCCACATAGGTTCTAGAACAGTACAAATGCAATGTTCAGCCAAGCATCCCGTAGTTCGTGCTATCAATTTATATATCGTGGAAATCTGTGTGCTATTTGTAGGACACAGAACAATATTCAATATTTTTTCAGCGCGCCAGGCCGCGAAACCGCGATTAAAAAGGTGCCTAAGTATGGAATAAGCGATCTGCATATGTTGTATAAAATATCTTGTCTATACTTTATATAGAAACTCATCTCCGCAACTCCCACTATCAATTTGTATATCGTGGAACTATGGGTGCTATTTGTAGGGCACAGAACAATAGATACTCAATTTTCAGCCCGCCACGCTGCGAACATGCAAAACAAAAAGTGCCCAAGTATGGAACCACGGATTCAGATATGTTCTATACAATCTGATGTCCATATTTTATAAAATTACATGTTTAACCAACCAACCCGAAATGTTGAACCAACCAACCCACAACTCCGCCTATCATTTTGTATCTCGCAGAAGTGTAGGTGTTATTTGTAGGACACAGAACAATAGAGGCTCAATTTTCATCCCACCAGGCCGAGAACCCGTCCGCCAGGAAGAGAACCATCGGGCCTTCACATCTCCTGGGTATATCTTCTTCTGTTTTTCTTTTGTAACCCACCTGACCACTTTCCATATGAAATAATTAAGCTTTAATGCTAGTAGCCATCGTGCAGCAACCGTTACAGTTGTCATTAATGTCCAGAATTTTGGAGAAGATTTGTCATTAGTATGAATTAAACTAAGATTTGTGCACAAGCATGTTATCCTTTCCAAGTATTCATTTCAAAGGTGATGCAATCTTTTTTTTTTTTTCCACCGATGGGTTGGTGCTTTTAAGAAATTTATGATTCTTAATGTCTTTTCTCCGTCACCGCCACCTTTTCATTTTTTTCTAATTGTGCAATTAGTGAGTTGTGATGGTCAAAGCTCATTCTGCACGAACCCTGGAAATTGTCATTGATCAACGAAAGGCTCGAGGAGATATTCCATTGATACGCATTAAACCAGACTTTGCGGAGGCTTATATTATCCCACCCTGATTTTCATTTGAAACATTGTCTCAAGCAAACAAAAATTCTTAATAACTTGTGCCAGCAGTTCTCTCCACACACAGTTAACACATTGGGGCATAATGGCCACAGGTTCCACTAATCCAAGGCATATTCTTACTATTCATCTCTCTCCGGCCACGAGCATAAAATGAGATGGTCCCTTGGTACACCGAGAGATATATTTGAAGCCAAAAAATTCGATGACAACCTTGGTTGCTCAGAGAACCTGCCCACTTGCAGTCATGTCTGTCGCAAAACTTTATGCCATGAATTCCAAGCCAGAAGAAGATGATCTGATGGATGATGATACGGCAATGGATGATGGCAATGCAGAAAATATTCCCACTCCTAGGTCCAAATTGAAATGAACCATAACGAACGGACCTTCCCGGCTCGGTGATCGCAGTCATGACAACACCAAAAGGAGTTTCAGAAAAAAAACAGACAGTGAATGCAATAGCCACTTTGCACCGCCAAAGTAGGAATTCCAGAGTTCCAAATTAGTCTGTTCTAGGCAGAAGAGTTTGACTATAAAGCAATCATATGTTGATGCTTCCAGAGATATATTTTAAGCCAAAAAAATATTGTTTAACATTTTTGGGTATCAGGTGCAAAAATTTCGCTGTTGCAACGCATTTTCCTACTAGTCATCTCCTTCTGCCCAGAATGGACTAATTTGGGCCTCTGTAATTGCACGTGAAAGCTATACTACTGAATTTTTTTCGACTATGAAGAGTCAGTTTCAACTAAGGGCTATTCCACTTGCCTTGCAACCATTTTCGTCTTCTTCCTCAGGCAAAGCTTCTGAAAAATATCAATTTCAACAGAGGATGATTAATCGAGGAGAAAACTCCAAGGATCTTGCATACTGTGGAACCCATGCATGTGTTTGTCACAGATACCTTCAATGTTTACAACTGAAGAACTGGATCCAATTTCTAAGCATAGATGTACAGTACTCAGTACTTTTCTTATTTTTTAAAACGGATTTGCTATTACGAAATTTTGGCCTTGGACTCTTTGTCTCTGCCACTTTTCTGGGTTTCACGCATGTTCTAATTGGCATACTTCGGTGCTCTAGTACTTCTTCGATCTTATGCTTACTAATACCAATGTAAAATGTTTCGGCAAAATCGTTCTTCTTGTTTCTAGAGATGAAATTATTAAGTTTTAATGCTAATTAGTACAAAACAAAGTTCACTACTTCAGTTGGTATGTTACAGTCATGGAATAATGTATCAAGAACATAACTGCACTCGCACGTTGCAATAAAATGTAATCTTCAACAACGCATTTCCTGATAACTAGTTGATCATGATTTTGCAACAATGGGGCTTCTTTGAAACCAATTCGCACTTACGAAAAATGTCTCCCACCTTTCTATTTTCCCAATTCACACATTTTCAACCACCACTTCCCCTTTATTTAAATTGACCCTCTATTGTTCCCTGTCCCACAACTGCCACCCAAAGTTCCGCCATATATAAATTGACAGGAGGACCCCTCTGATTGCATCAACATCGCACCTCTACTTTTACAGGACCTCCAAACAGCATTCGTAGCTCTATTATATACAAATTAACAAATATACAAATTTGCAACCCTTCTTAGATCATGCCCTTTTCTGTATTACGATCAACCTATCATGCCCTTTTCATGATCTCTTCTGTTTTACACATTTGCACTCAAAAATTCTGAAACACAAAATTTTACCCCTTTCCGTATTATGGTCCACCTATCATGCCCTTTTTCATGATGCACATTTTTTGCACTGAAAACTTTCGAGAAATACAATTTAATCACCACTTCCTTGCATATTTACTGGAACTATTGTCAATCCGTTTTGAAGCCCATCTGTCCGCTTTCCATACTTCGTCATTCATTCAAATTTCTTTAGGGAATCATCCCTTTGCCGGGCTTAAGAAATATTCAGTTCATAGTTGTTGTTTCCTATGCCGACGTCCTTTTGGAATTAGCAGTTGGCAATTATATATAAGATCTTATTGCTACACATGCAATTAGCAATTTCACTATTCCATACTTAGCCATTTTGCCGAAATTCCGCAAACATACAAACTGGTTGTTGAACTCCCCCTTCATGATCTCTTCCTAACTATCCCCGTAACCCTTTTTTGAATCACGTCCAACCACTTTTCCAAACTTGCCATTCTTTCCTTGCTCTTCGTCGTCTCCGTCACCTTCACACTTCTCTACAATAAAAGAAAATATAATTTTTTATATATATATAGACATATCTTGTTTCTAAATATGGAATTACTGGAATTTAATTTTAATAGGCCATCATGCAGAAACCGTATATATTGTCATTGATGGGCAAAAGGGCTAAGGAAATCTCGTATTCATGCACATTAAACCAAAATTTACGAGGAGATTATATCATCCCTTCCGAGTGTTCATTTCAAAATCATGAAATCCCTTTCACACAGTGTGGCCTTCACATGTTCAAGAAACCTTCATTCCTTAATTTCTCTTCGTCGTACCCACCACCTTCGCATTTCTAAATATGAAATAAATAAACTTTACTCCTAACAGTTCATCATGCACCACCAATATCGATTGTCATCAATCAACAAAAGGCTCGAGGAGCTTTCCCATTCATAAGCATTTAGCCAAGATTTAGAAAAAAGTTACATTATTCGTTGTGATTGTCCATTTAAACCATCATCTGTAGCAAAGAAACCTTCTCATAAACCTATGGCATCAGTTCCGCACCAGTTATGTGGAGATACAATGAACATCTTCGGCCATCACAACCAGAACTTCCAGTGGTCCAGGGCATTTTCTTATTACTCAACCTTTGCCGTAGAGAACCAAGTAATTTGGACCTCCGGGATTGCTCATCCAGGCTGTGTCCCTGAGGTTTTTTACTGTAAGGACCTGGTCTCTTGGTGCGCCGATAAATTTATTGTAGAGAAAAGAATTATTCCACTGCACGACCACTCTTATGTTTCTTTGTCACCTTAGCTCTTTCGGCAGATGTTGAAATTGCCCGAGCCAACATTGACATTCAAAGGAGAAGATTGAAAACAGTTCCTAGCAAAGAATAATAACAGATTGGACCTCTTGCCCCTTTTTTTGGAAAACTCGGATCTAGTTCCTAAAGATATTACAAGCATGTAGGTAGTTCATTTAAAAATCTTTTTCGCGAAATTGCCTAGTTGTTTACAAGAATAACGGGATAGGAATCCACAGCTACTGTTTCCCGTATGGCTCTTTACATTTTTTATTTCACAGTCAACGAACAAGCCATTTTTTATTGGGGAAGGATAATTTCTTATGAAATCTCTTCCCAATTGTCAAGCTACAAAAGGGGAAAGAAATTTTATATGTCATCTTATTTAGTTTTTGTAATAGCACATTCCCATCGATTTCCGTAACTGTCTTTGTCCAAGAATGTCAACCGCGATTTCCACCCAGTAACATTCTGGTACCAGGCCTTGTGGAAGCACAAGGCTTCCCACTATTTTTATGAGGTTTTTAATGGCTTCCTGTCTGTTTTCAAACTTTTCTTGTTAGGAGAAAATGCTCCCCTCTTATCTAAATAGGCAACTAATTTTTTGGACAAAAAAGGAACAGTCCAACATTTGGATAATTACACTTTCATAAGAATTTTTGGCTCCACGGAACAACCTGCTCTGCTTCCATGACACATTACAGACATAATTTTTATTGCAGAAGTAGCACGTCAATACAGCTACTAGTTCCATCTGTTCCAAAGGAAGAAAAAAAAACAGTTCATTCCTATGCCTTGGAAAATAGCAGAGTTCGTGTTGAAAAATGTCAACAAATTTGACAATTTCGCAGCACATTTTAGTATCTCCAACCTCAGATATGTTGAACACATAAAAGGATTCGACTCCTATGATATTTTTAAACAACATTTACATTCACTTGACCTCGACGATTGTTTTGTAAATAAACACCTGCCCAAAAATAGAGACAGTCATGGGTCTGCCTCTGATGCCGGCAACGTAGAGACAGTGCAAAGCTACACCAAATTGTACACGCAACAGGGGAAAGACCCCAGCGAAAAGAGTGTTCAATCCGCAAATACCACTCCAAAAAGTACGACATCCGGGAGCATCGTTGGAATGGCCCATCACAACAACAAAGAAACCCAGAATTCTTGAAACAAAGGAGGATATAACGACCCTCCTCACTCTAAAATTGATAGTTCTCACAAGCTTCCAGTGGAGAAGAAGAGAACAAAAAATGTGGGGCAAGCAGAAGACCCAAAAATTCGGACTGAGAACATGGAAATTGACATTGATCTAGATGCCATGTTCCCCTTCTTTGATCATCCCGAGGACGCCATCCACCATATCCATCCAATGGACATATCTATTGCCCAAAATTTTGACAAAGATGAATCCTTCGTGTTCCAGAGCGATGTTTTTGATAGCTGGAACAAAAAATTGATATTTCAAAAAAAAAATGTTAAAAATATCAAAGGCAAATCTTGTTCAGAGGTTGACTTTGCCAACATGCGGCCATCCAAAATCTGTCAACTTCACACCACAACCGGAGAAGCACTTCATGACTCCATTGAATGCATGGAGACCCACAATGTCAGACTGAAGGACCAAGTCAAGGAATTGGAAGACACTTTCTTTCCTATGTCATTGCTTGTCGATCCTTTGGCAATAACCATGCCTGGCACCCCTGCACCCAATGTAAAAGCACAAAAGGAATGGAACTGGTTATCGATGCCTGGAAAATATCACAAACCATCGCTTCCCTTGGAACCAGGGTACATATCTTGCTCGAGCTTTTGCAAGACGAATTAAAAGATGAAGAAAATTTCTTCTTAAAAACAGTCATCCCTTTTAGCAAGATTGTCAACAATATGACAGAAACAAAAAGAAGAGAAGAATATCTTCCATCCAAACACTGGATCGGCCAATTGAATGCATGTTGGAAAGAAAAAGTAAACAACCTGTGTCTCATTGTTCAGTCATGTGAACAAGTCATATCGAAGAAAGATAAATTATGCACAAAGATGTCAAATATAGACTTCGCCGGGAAAACAAACGACTTCCAAGACCCCCTCTTAATCGCAAACTCCTTTCCCTTAACTAGAGAAGAGTTCGATAAACAGGTTTCTATGTTGAATATATTCTCTCTGGAAAAGTTTTACAGCATCCTTCAATTTCATCAATCTCATGTCCATGACTGGCTAGTCAAATATGCAGTACAGAATGAGGAAATTCATCAGGCTCTCTCTAATCTTTCTATCGACTTCCAGGAATTAGAAAATGATCTTTTCAACATCAAGATCCGGAATGAGATCAATGTCTCCCCAATGAGAGCGTACATTGAAGAATGGGTCGAAAGGAAATTGAAATAGGCCACCAACGAAACATAACAGACAGTTGCCAGCATTCCAGTAGCCGCGGAGAACATCCTTGAAACCGCAGTCATCCTCGACATCAATGAAAGGGCAGCGACAAGAAAATAGCCAAAGCGCTCATATGTACCCTCACTGTAATTTTACTCATCCCATCTTTCTTTGTTTCTCAACCTAGTTATTCCGCTTTCTTAAATAAACATGTATAGGCAAACACTTATACCTTCCATTTTTTTTCTTTTGCAACTATTGCACTCTATCTTCTTTCCACAATCCTGTTTCTTTTAAATATTTCTCTAATGGTTTGCGGGAGCCCCAATCCCAGTCTACATGACAAATGCATTGAAATTTCGGTTTATATGTAACACACTTTGTTTTTTTTGTATATTTCAAAATTTGCAGTGGTATGTAACAAACTTCTATTTTCTGACAGATTTCAAATAAAAATGCATCTTAATTTTTATATCCTAAAGACTCTACTCCTATCTTTCAGCACTATGTATAACAAATGCATTTTTTTTTAAATATGTTAGACTTTTATTCTTATCCTTCAGCAGTCCGTATGGCAAATGTTCACAAATACATTAAAATTTTTATATTTCTTATCTCCTATTAATTTTATGTCATCATATATTTTTAATGTCATCATATATTTTTATCTTTCACCAGTCCACATTGAAAATGCATTTAAATTTCCAAATTTAATCTTGCAGTGTCAACAAATTTTTTACTTTCTTATATACTCTAAAAGAAAAAATGTTTTCTATATACTTTTCAAAATTAGATGGTGCTCAGCCTACCAACCATCATTTACTTTTGCCCCATCTTCCAAAATATGCACCTTGCACACAATGTTTCCCACATATACATTTTGCACCAAATACTTCGTTTCATCTACACTTCGACCCCATTTTTCAAAATTTTCCTTCTAACCTCCTTAGTAGAGACTCAGCTGCCACACAGCCTTGTTTAATATAAGTAACTATTTAATATCAATTTTAAAATAATATATATATTTAATATACTGAAGTGGAAATTGTAATAAATATTGGTAGAGAAAAAATTAATTACGGCATAAGAAAAGACTCTCATTTTCAATTTTTTTATTTATACCGCCATCACAAGCTGTCATATGTTTTGTCTATACAGCCAGTCCATGTATTACTACTGTCGTCCGAACACAGCAATGGCTGGAACCGACTTCTTGTTTTCCTCATACTCTTTTCAACGTCCGCCTCTGGTATTCCCATCGGGTCTGGATTCTAGCCCAACTAAAATGGATTTTATACCCAAAAAACGCGGTCTGCCATCGTGTCGCCTTCCGTACTTCATTACATTATAGTTTATACGTGGCAATCAGGTTAATAAGTAATTTGTTTAATCAGGTCCTCTAATGCATAATTATACGTATGAGACTTATAATATTAAATACTTAATGTAGACACTACTAAAAATATTCTTCTATTATTAAATAAATCCCACGCATTTGCTTATTGTGAATTAAAAGGTTGTTTAAATTTTTAATAGGTATACGTCTCTGGACCTAATAAGTCTAACCACTTCAAGATGCCATAGCAATAGCAACGGCACATGAGTGCATTCACTCTATAAAACAGAAAAATATGAAGGCTTTAATCATGAAATTAGATCTAAAAAAGGCTTTTGACTGTATTGACTGGGCATTCTTGAGACTTACTCTACTTGCTGCGGGTTTTAGTGACAAGTTCACTGAATGGATTCTAGCATGTGTTACAAGTGCAAACTTTGCGGTGCTGATCAATGGAGAAGCGACAAATTTTTTCAACAATGAAAGGGGACTCCGACAGGGCTGTCCTATTTCCCCTTACCTCTTCATCCTGGTTATGGAAAGTCTCAGCCTGCTCCTTGCTAAATCCTTTGCTGAACAAAAGATCACAGGTATAAAGGTGTCTAGATACATTAAGATTTTTCATCTATTGTTCGTAGACGATATTCTCCTTTTGACAAAAGCTGAGCCATCAGAATGGCTAGTTATTATGGACATTGTACAAGTTTTCTGTACTGCTACGGGGCTGTCCATCAACACCTCAAAATCCTCGGTCCATTTTTGGGGAGTTTCGGAGGCTGAGCTCATACTACTCAATGAGACCATCCCTTTTGCTTTCATTGATTTGAAAAAAGGCTTCAGCTACCTGGGTTATAGGCTGTTGCCGCGAGCCTCCACTACTGTTGATTGGAGTTGGCTTGTGGCACTTTTTGAAAGGAAGATAACTCACTGGTGCAACAAATGGATGTCTCTTGGGGGGAGCTACATCTTAGTCAAAGCAGTGCTTGAGGGGCTGGTTGTTTACTGGATGACTCTTGAGCGTATTCCAAACAAAATTATTGTTATTCTTCGAAAACTTGCTTGCAATTTCTTATGGAATGACAGGATAGATAATCATCGCTTTCACCTTTGCAAGTGGCAGTCTCTCTTCAGCCCCCGTAAGGCAGGAGGCTGGGGACTAAAGAACCTGTCTATGTTCAACTCGGCTCTCCTGGCTTGCTCCTTCTGGAGAGGTGTTACCCTTAGAAGCATTTGGCAGAAAGTCATATCTGCAAAGTACCTTGGCAGCCTTTCCCTTACCCGCTGGCTAAGAAGGCCCTCCCTGGAAACGAAACGGGATTCCCCTTTTTGGAAGGGATTGATCTCTTCCTCCCCGGTGGTACTTTACTGGCTCCGTTGGAAGCCCGGTACAGGTTCCGAGATCCTTCTCGGTAGGGACAAGATCCTTGGACTGGAGAATCTCTCCATCCTCTCGCCTTTGCTCAGATCTCATCTCGAAAGTAATAGTATCCACTGTCTTGCACAGGTAAAGGTGGCTACAAACAATGCTTTTCTCCAGGACAGTTGGTGCACTAGCAGCGCTCTACATCTCCCCCAACCGATTGCAAGGGAGTGGGACACATATACTAGAGCTCTGAAAGCGGCTGGAATCTCGCTAGCTGATTTCCCTGATTCTCTATTGTGGGCAGGGGGGGATGGATCTGGGATCTTGACAGTTAGTAATGCCTATTTGGCTCTCCACCAGATGGTTGACTGTAATCAAGCGAGCCCGCTGTATCTTTCACTTTGGAATTGGCCCATTCCACTTAAGTTAAAATTATTTGTTTGGCTTTGTTTAAAGAACAGACCGCTCACCTGGGAGGCGATCCAAAGAAGAGGCAGGCAGGGCCCTGGCCGCTGTCCTCTCTGCACCTCAGCCATAGAAAATTTAAATCACCTTCTGATCCATTGTAATTTTACTGTGACTGTTTGGATGAGCTTACTTCATTTTTTGTCTCTTACCTTGGTCTGGAAGGGTGATACTGTCCTTGAGTGTTTTGCAGATTAGCATAAATGAAAATCGGCCCCTGTCTCCCTGGCTGCCACAGTCTCTTGGTGGATCTGGATCGAGAGAAATCTGTCTATTTTCGAGGGAAGGCCTCCTTCTTGTCAAGCAGTCATCCACAAAGTTCTCTCCAACTTCAATTGGCAGTCGTCCTCCCAAAAGGTGATTCATAACAAAGTTGTTGACTTTCAGTGGACGAATGGCACCTTTTTTGTTTTCTTTGATGGTGCTGCTCTCTCCAACGGTCTCTGTTGTGGGGAAGGAGGCACATTCAGAGCCCACCAGTCAAGGACTACAAACTGGTTCCTTAATTGTGGAGCTGGAACCAATAACAAAGCCGAGCTCTTGGGATTATGGGTCACTCTTTCACTCGCAAATTTTTGGTCATTAAACCATTTCTGTGTTTTGGGAGATTCTAAACTTGTCTTAGACTGGATTAATCAAAACAGTGAGCTCAATTCTGTCCACTTAGAGGGTTGGAAACTGAGAACGAGGATGCTGACCAAAAAAAATTCCGACATACAGTTCTTCCATATTCCCAGGGCTCACAATGGGGCTGCTGACGCTCTATCAAAGAGGGCTCTAAGTGTTGTGGTGGGGAGGCTCACTGTCTACCACTGTGATAATGATATTGAAAGTCCAGTTTCCTCCTACAATCTCTTCGAAGGAGATTGAAGCCTCCTTTTGTCCTGCTGTTTTTCTCAGTTACAGAATAGTGCCTTAGATTCTTTCTTAGTCCGGGGATGTTGGTAATGGCTCTCTGTCCATTTCAAGCTCGCAGACTGCATCCTGGGCGCTTTTTTGTTATAAACTGTGGGTATATTTTTCTGATTTTGGTGTCATAGTCCTCACTGTTGTGAGTTTTGATCGATGGCTCTCTGTTTCAATTTTACAGCAGTATATGTTCGCCATACACCAGCGATAGGAGTGGTATGGCATCTCTGGGCGTCTTTTGTATTGACAGGGGAGTCAGTTTTATATTTTGTATGGTGACCAATTACAATGTTTCGACTGGTTCTCGTATCGCTACAGCTGTAGCTATTGTTTGTAAAAGAGTTTATACTTAATATAAATTCGAGTGAATTTTTTACATGGAAAAAAAAAAAGTCTAACCACTGAAAATGAAAATGTTTGTTGGCTATAGATTTTATGAATCCAATCCTCGTGCATCCATGGCGCCTTTCCTAGGCTACAATTTGCTGCTACTTCCTCATGACGACTTAAACCAATAAAACAAACAAAAGTTTCATAGTCAATGGCACTATGCCGATTGCAACCGTATGCTTCACCGCAGCAAGCTAGGATTCGTTGCCCATGCGCAAATCGAACACCATTAAAAGCCAAGCATAGCGCAAATCCAAAACCAAGCATTGCACAAATCCAAAGCCAAGCATCACGCATTAACTTAAGACAGCTATAACATGAAACACCAGAAAAAATATCGATTAGCCAAATGCCATAAAAGATATCGATCAGCCAAATGTGTGGTCGCGCATTAACTCAAGACGGCTATAACATGAAACACCAGAAAAAATATCGATTAGCCAAATGCCATAAAAGATATCGATCAGCCAAATGTGTGGTCACGGTTCACAACTTAGGCCAAACACGGTTCACATCCCAGCAGTGTAATCCATTTTAGGTAATGTTTTCTAAACATTTAAAAGTGGTAATAAAATTTTGCATAGATATTAATCTTTGTTAATCATTTTAACGTGGTAAGTATATGATCTTACAATAATTTCTTAATATGATTAGGTAAATGTGAAAAAGTAAACATGTTAACTCATGTATTCATAAATGAAAAGAAGTTGGGAATACGACTAATAATATGTCAGCCTCTTTAATTGATGGCCATAAGATTAAGATTTAATGTTAAAAGATCATTAAATGTGCCCATTGCCAATAGATGTACACCTTTCGACCTAAAAATGTTAGATATAACTACCTATAAGATATTATTAAATTTTTTTTGGAATAATGTAAATACTATTATACAAACCTTTTAATATACATATCGTATATAGTTTTTTTTCTCCAAGATATAAATATTTTTTTAAATATAAATATTAAAAAAATTAAAAATAATATTAAAAAACACAATTTATATCCCTATTTTTTATTACTAAAAATATCTCAACAACTATACAAGAATAACACCCAGAATAAAAAAAAATGTGAATATTTATTGTAAATGGTGATTTCTCACTATGGTTAATGATAAAGTATTATATTATATGTGTAACATTAATATATATTATTTTAAATTCATGAAATTATTCCTAAATTCAACCTGAAAATTCATCACTCCATTTTTTTTTAACTAAATAAACTGTTATTTTTTATAGTTCAGATTTCAACTTTTTTACTAATAAGTGTGATTATCATGAAATAGAAGAATAATGATTTTAATGGTTAAAAACATATATTTTTTCCTTCAAAATTATAAGTTTAAATCAATTTTAACAATCAAATCCTTGAAAAAAAAATCCATACCCTTAAAAATATATTATTTTTTTAACATTCTTAATAACATCACCATTGTACATGTTACAAGAATCATACATCATTTATTTGTGTATAGTGTACACATTACCATTAAATCTATTTGCTAAATGACACAAATCCTTTTTTATACTATTGTATAATTCATCCCAAACCAGATTCAAATCAAGTGATATCATACAATATCTATATATTAAAAAACACAAATCCATTCTTTTACTATTGTCTGTCTTATTCGTTCCAAACCAGATTCATTAAAGTGTGATCATGTAAGGCAGAGTAAGATTGAATACTACTTTGATCTGAGGTTGCACTTGAAAAAAGAAGTTAATTCAACCACAAACCATGAGAAAAAACATGCGAACCAATCTCTATTTAAATACAAAGGAGAAACTAAAGCAAGGAAAATACAAATGCCCTACATTAAAATTGATGACAAACCAGC
>JASDQU010099678.1:1153-17019 GCA_032191745.1 Picea mariana
TGTTTTTCTCTGTACTAAGTTGATAGTGTTAAAAAAGTATGAATATATTTATCATGTTTTTATGTGTACTAAGTTGATAGTGTAAAATTTTATTGCCTTTCAAGTTGAGAATATGGCAATAATATTAGAGCCTGAAATTCTGTAATCATGTTAGTGACGTATCTTGAATATCTGTTTTTAAACTCTCGCGGGCTAGCATCTTAAGAAACCATGTAACTAAAGAGCAAACGGACATATAAACGCAATGACCTGGGCAAGATTCTTTGCAAGGTCTTTATATTACTGAACATAATGAGCATGATGCAGACAGAACAGATAATCAGATTATTATCCCAAAATCTTCAATGATATTATAATACATCAAACACTTTAAATGGCATCAAACACTCACAACATTGTAAGAGAAACTTCAAGGAAGCAGATTTTGGTCAAATGATAAAAATTTAAATCAAAGTGTACTTTCAGTGCTCAAACCCAGGTTCAAAAACCCCCAAATACATGTTATTGTGTAATACCGTTAATGCGGCCAACCTAGTTAATCACTGCATCCAGGACCGGGTTAATCCAAACGGACTAAAAACTCAATTTGCAGAAAAAGATGTAGCCAGTGCAAACCACCACCATGGCACAACAGCAAATTATCTAGCGGCACTCTTAGTATGATTGCATGGAGAGAAGTAACTGCTCTTACAACCCAGGGTGGGAGAGATCTCCGGTGAATCTGTATACAGATGTGGGTAACGCTAATCCAATAAAATGGATTCGGACATGGACTTGCATTCTCAAGATCCCTTGGAACGAGGGTTAAAATTTGTTTTCCCTTCTTTTAAATCTCAGTTAGCTTTGGGTTCTGAGAGAAAAAGACATGCTACTGCAGATGTAGAGTTTCTACCTGCCAACAAGCATCATTGCATATGCAAGGTTTCTAGGGCTTATCAACTACCTATACTAGGCTTAGTCCTCTGTTCAAAGTTGCGGGTGTAAATATTATTTTTCCTTGAAAGATCTCCTAGGTTTTACTACTAGTGGAAACTTGGGCGTCGATTATGATGAAACTGAAATGTTTATCATTTTGTTTTGCTTTCAAAGCCAAAGGTCCAACCTTTTGCTTATCTTGGTTAGGGTTCTATGGATGAAGCTTTAGTGTAAACATGTTCACTTAATACTGTAAACAAGATGTTCAATGACTGTTTAATTGATGACTAGACTCAAGTTTCGTCACTGGCAGACTTGTGTTTATCAGTGATTGTGAAAAATGTTTCGCCTTTAATTGATACACCAATTAAACACACTGCTTTGAGTTACAGTTGAATACAAAACTGTGATTATTCATGAATTATATATCATAAATATACACATTCTGCTTTGAGTTAATGTCAAATACAAAACTAAGCCTATTCATGAATTATATATCATAAATATTTAATAAGATATAATAAGATGATGATACTATTATTTAAAGGTATTTAAAGGTTATATCATTGCCAACATATAATAAGATAATACTATATTAAATGGAACATACTATATATCATTGTCAACATATAATAAGATGATACTATATTAAATGGAACATTTAAATGGAATATGGTAACTATAGTATAAAAAGGCTAAAAATTAAGTAATAAGATGGAAGGTTACAATATTTTATTAAAATAATTTTTAATAATTTTATCTCATTTAAAATTGAAATTTAAAAAGAGTAATTATTAATAATTAAAAAAATGAAGTTATTGAAATTTAATAGGAGTAATTACTAATAATTTAAAAAAATAAAGTTTGATAGGAGTAATTATTAATAATTTAAAAAATTGAAATTTGATAAGAATAATTATTAATCATTTAAAAAAATGAATTTTAATAGGAGTGATTATTAATAATTTAAAAAATACATGGTTTTAAGGAAATGCTTAGAAATGACAATGGAAATGGAAATGAAGTGTTTAGGAGTGGAAGGTGAGATCCAATTTATGACAATGGAAATGGTGATGAAGTGTTTAGGAGTGGAAGGTGACATCTAATTTATTATTGGGAAATTTAAATAAGTTTGAAAAATAATACATGAACCACACTGAAATATAGATTACTTCAATATTTTTGGGATATTCTATAACGGTATTAGAAATCTTTTTGGGATATTATATAACAGTATTAGAAATCAGATATATTATTTGAAAAATAATACAAGGAATAACTCTACAATGAAATAGAGATTACTTCAAATAGTATTAGAAGTCAGATATATTATTTGAAAAATGATACAAGGAATGACTCTACAATGAAATAGAGATTACTTCAATCTTTTTGGGATATTCTATAACAGTACTAGAAATCAGATATTGAGATAGTTGACAGATCAGCAAACCAAGGTGCAAATCTAAGTTTACCTTATATAATTTTAGTGGCTATCTAAATTGATGAAGGATAAATTTAACATTAGTATTTAACCTTGATCAAGGAAAACTTGATTTAGGTCAATATTTATAGATAAGCAATTCAATTTTTTGGGATATTCTATAACAGTACTAGAAATCACACATTGAGATAGTTGACAGTTCAACAAATCAAGGTGCAAATCTAAGTTTACCTTAAATAATTTTAGTGGCTATCTAAATTGATTAAGGAAAAATTTAACTTTAATATTTAACCTTGATCAAGGTCAATATTTATAGATAAACAATTCAATTTAGGTTGATATATGAAGGTCAATCAATGATTACCTTAGTTGGCCAACTTTGATTTGGGGTAAATTGTATTTAAGATTATGAATACTTGGCTACATATTAAACCATTAAATGATGGATGTTTTAGGCGATCAATAAAAATCTCAACTTTGGTCAACTCTCAATCCATATATGTCTAACCTTGATCAACTTCACTTTGGATCGAGAATTAGATCAAGTTTCTTGGCGGTGAAGCAACTTTTATGTAAGATATCATTAAGTTTACCTTAAATAATTTTAGTGGCTATCTAAATTGATTAAGGAAAAAATCAACATTAGTATTTAACCTTGATCAAGGAAAACTTGATTTAGGTCAATATTTATAGATTAGCAATTCAATTTAGGTTGATATATGAAGGTCAATCAATGTTTACCTCAGTTGGCCAACTTTGATTTGGGGTAAATTGTATTTAATATTATGAATACTTGGCTACATATTAAACCATTAAATGATGGATGTTTTAGGCGATCAATAAAAATCTCCGCTTTGGTCAACTCTCAATCCATAAATGTCTAACCTTGATCAACTTCACTTTGGATCGAGAATTAGATCAACTTTCTTGGCGGTGAAGCATCTTTTATTTAGGATATCATTAATTATTGCTACTCACAATTAATAGCTTATGGTTATGCTCCAATGGTAAGCTCAATCAACTAAACCATCTAGTCAAGGTATGTTGTCCACATGGAGGCCATAGGTCTTAGTTCAAATCTATTAGTCCCTCGAGGTTACTTGTTTCCATTGTGGTTGGTGATTGAGCCTCACTCCATCCTAAAAAAATGATCCATCGAGGACAAGATCCATTAAAACAAAGCTTTGGACCAGATCCATTAAAACAAAGCTTTGGACCAAATCCATTATAGTGTCATAAGATTTAAAAGATAAAAGAAAATTAAGATACTATAAAGAGGTAATTAATCCTATTCTATAATATTGAAACTTTTTTTTTGGATATAATTCGTATAAAAAAAAATCTACATTGCTAAAATAAGGACAAATTCTCAGGATCTCCATAGTGAAATAGAGTGTTGGATAGTTCCTAAAATGCCATCAAATGAAAGAGCTTGTCATTTTTGTGATACTAGATGTTGGAACCTCAGGTTCTGATGGTTCATCCCATTCTTTTTGGAGACAATTGGTCATTCAATCGACTATCATCTGGAGATAGTCAGCCAGCCAATCGACTAGCAGCTGGAGACAGTTGGTTGGGTGGTCAACTAGATAGTCAGTCGGATAATCAACTAGTGGTTGGAGATAGTTGGTCAGGTGGTCAACTAGATAGTCAATCGGATAATCAACCAACCAAGACAGTGAGTCAGTAGATCGATGAACTGAGCAATCGACTATGTGTTGGACCACTAGATGGTCAGGTCGACTTGGTAAGTCGACTAGCTGACGCAACAACGCAAATTTGTCGGGATCTGTTGCAACCATAGATGGTTCTATGTGGACAAGATCTTCCTGATTTCAAGGAAATTTGTTAGATCTAGAAACTATAAATAAAAGATCATATGGGTTGATTTAACAAGTTTTGTGTGTGTTCGATAATGCATTGTGATGTTCTGATCAGTCTAAGTGCTAACCGACCCAAGCTCGCACAAGAAATCTCTAGAGTTTAGTTGTATTGAATCAAATAAGGCAGTTCTGACGATCCCACAAAAGTAGGTATCTATCCAACCTGTCCAACATAAAGTAATCTTGTAGGCTTTCGCAGGTCCTTCCTCCCAAAACCCATGCAAGTATGGGCATGTGGTGAGGTTTATGGATTCTGGCAGCACAAAACCTTGCTTACTGGGGTTGTGATGATGTCTTTCGACACCATTGATCTTCTTTGAAGTTTATTTTTCTTCGTTTATTCTGCAAATTATGTTATTAGTCCTTTAGTGTTACATCCAATCCCAAACATGGTATTAGATTCACTGGTTTATACCTCCCTAATGTCTACAAATCTTGTCAAGTTAGATATTATAATGATTCATTGGGTTATTGATTTGTCGATTGTAACTTGTTCGGATTATCAAATCTATCAGATATGGAATAATGGCTTACAAGATTGATCTTGTTGTTTTGAATGCAATTAATTGTTTTTCTGGGCCTTGGATATGGAGACTTCGCTGAAGAGAAAAAGGATATGGTAGTATACGAAGGTTTCGATTTCAGATTTGAAGGGTGACTAAGTGAAGTTCATCATTGATGGAAAGAAAGATGAGGCTGTCAAGGTCATCATGACATACATTTCTCGTGAGATTTAACTTTCATACAAGTGGGATCGATTGCCCTCATGATGTATAGAAGAAGTTGAAGTCCTTGTTTGACAAAGTCAATGAAATCCAAGCTACGCAATTGGAGAAAGAGTTGATCTCTCTTTATCCACATTCCTTTGAAAGGATTAATGAGTATTTGACGCGTGTTAAGGAAATGCAGTTGAAATTGGGTGAATGTGGGAAGAATTTTCAGAAGAAAGATGAACAACTCATCCAGCTGGTCTTGATGAATCTGAGAACACCCTTTGACGTGTTCTATTCCAGGTTCCAAGCCAATTGATAGGCACACAAAGAAGATGGTAAGGATTATACTTTTGAAACTTTCTATGTCCTACTGATGAATCATCAACAAATGTTTCTTGATGAAGGGAAACTTGGTGGCAAACATCAAGCTCTTTTGCTCAATGGAAAAGGCAAGCTGAATTTTAAGGAAAGAGGATGCTTTGATGCTCCTATACGCAAACAAGAATGTCTCCACCAGAAAACTGAAGAGAACACTAATGAGTCAACGTCCACCCAAAAGAATCAAAAGAAGAAAACGTGTATGTATTGCAGAAAGCTCGAACATGTGGAGAAACTTGCTAGAAGAAGAGGAACGACTTAGAGGCGAAGTTCAAGAAGCTCAAACTAGACATGTCGGTTTTCCATCGATCGACTGACAACTTTATCTTCCAAGTCAGGACTTTTCAAGCGTTGCTTACTCATATCTCACAACATGAGTGTGTAGTTTATTTTGGGTTCACTGATCATATGGCTAAAAAAAATTCTCTGTTCTCCTACCTGGATAAAGTTGTTGAGTGAAAAATCTATGTTGTTGATGTTTTCGCTCTCGACATTGTTGGTCATGGTGATGTTCCCTGTCGACATGGTAAAATATCGGTTTTGAGTTAAGGATTTGAAGAATGATACATCGATCATTGTTGAAGGTTTTCTCAACTCAAAGGATGGGTTGTACAAGTTCTTTGACCTTCCTCGACCTGATCCTGGACTGACTGCTCTTGTTGCTCACACTGAGGAACAAAACAAAATTTGGCATGAATGACTTGGACATCTAAACTTTCGACGTCTAAAGTCAATGGCCACACATAATATGGTCGTTGGTCTTCCCAAAGTTCTTCCACCTGATAGCGTTTGTAGAGGATGTGTGTTGGGCAAGCATAATCATACCCATTTCGACTTTAGCAAAGTGTGGCAAGCATAGAATCCTCTAGTACTCATTCACATAAGGATGGGTTGTACAAGTTCGTTGACATTCCTCGACCTGATCCTGGACTAACTGCTCTTGCTGCTCACACTGAGAAACATAACAAAATTTGGCATGAATGACTTGGATATCTAAGCTTTCGACGTCTAAAGTCAATGGTCACACAGAATATGGTCGCTGGTCTTCCCAAAGTTCTTCCACCTAATAGCGTTTGTAGAGGATGTGTGTTGGGAAAGTATCAACATACCCCTTTCAACTCTATCAAAGTGTGGCAAGAACATAATCCACTGGAACTCATTCACAATGATCTCTATTGTATCAATCAACTCTCCTTAGCAAGTGCAAAGTATATTTTGACCTTTATCGATGATCTCTCTAGATTTACTTAGGTCTATTTCTTGAAAAATAAAAATCATGTCTTTGAAAAGTTTAAGGAATTTAGGGCATTGAATGAGAAGCAATGCAGTTGACTTATTAAGTGTTTGAGATATGATAATGGTGGAGAGTACGTGAATCTACAGTTTTAAGAATACCTTGCTTGATCTGGTATTGTTTAGTAGAGGTTTGTTCCTCATACTCCTCAACATAATGGTGTAGTAGAAAGAAAGAACCATACATTGGTCGAAATGGCTTGTTGTCTTTTGTAGGCCAAAGATCTGCCAACTTGCTTTTGGGTTGAAGTTGTTTACAGTGCCAACTATTTCCTAAATCGTATTCTGACTCGTGTTGCAATTTCTATGACTGCAATCGAGAAGTGGTGTGAAAAGAAGCCCTTAGTCGGTCACGTCATAGTCTTCACATGCGTTGCTTGGGCTCATTCTAGATGATTGCAAGAAGAAACTAGATGCAAAGATTCATGCTTGCATGATGATACACTACTCAGAAGAATCCAGAGCCTATCGATTGTTTTACCTTGTCAAACGACATATCATTATCATAATAAATTTGTTTTTTGATGAGAATTCTTTAGGCATAAAGTTGGTGAACACTTGCTCTGATTCGTTATAGGATGATTTCTTTGGAGATGTTTTTGACTTTGGTTCACCTATTCCATTTTCAGCATTTTGATCGAGCAGTTGAACCATGTTCGTATTTCGACTGGTTTGTCGATCTCTATTCCCGAGTTGACAAGACAGTCGACCTCTGTTGCTATTGGGTCTTTGTTTTCGTTGACTAAAACTGCTCTTTCATCTCATTGACCTTCTATAGTAGATATTAACTCACTTTTTTCCTGCTTACCTAGATGCGCTGCTAAAACAATTGAAGTTGTTGGACCTAATGTTGGCGATGTCTCTTTAGGATGACAATCTCACAGTCACAAGAAAACATGATAGTATTTCCTTGATGGCTCATATTCTTGAGACTTGTGGTCCTGTCTCTTACTCAGATGCACAAGGACAATTTGAATGGGAACAAGTTATGCAAGACAAGATAAATTCTCTCTTGAAGAATCATACTTGGAATTTAGTTCCTTGACTTCAAGGGAAGAAATTTGTGAAATGTCGATGGTTCTATAAGGCCAAATTTACCTCCGAAGCTGTTATTCACCGTCATAGAGCTTGCTTGGTTGCAAAAGGATTTTCTCAACAATAAGGCATTGACTACACTGAAATATTTTCTCCTGTTGCGAAGATGAATTCCGTTCGAATGATTCTTTCCCTTGTTGCTTGCTTTGGCTAGCATATCTAGTAGATGGATGTCAAAAGTGTCTTCCTTCTTGGTGACTTATTTGAAGAAATTTTCATGGAACAATCTCCCGGTTTTGTGATATATTTCACTCTTGTTTGTCGACTACAAAAGTCTCTTTATGGTTTGAAATAGACTCCCAATGCTTGGTATGCTAAGATCGACAACTTCTTTCTTCATATTGATTTCAAACATTGTGAATTTGATCAGTCTTTATGTATTACATACTCATGGTGACGCCTTAATTGTTATTGTATACGTTGATGACTTGATCATAACTGACAATAATATTGATTTTTAATTCTTAGATTGAAGAAATGACTTGCTGACACCGTTGGTATGACATACATCGGTCTTCTGCATTATTTTCTTGGGATTCAAGTTTTAGGTCTATTTGATGGCTTGTTTCTCTCTCTCAGTATAAATGTGTAGTGGATCTATTGCATCGTTTTCAGATGTCCCAATGTAAACCGTTTGCTACTCCTTTTCAGTCTAGAGTTAAGTTGATTGAAGCTTGTTCGACTCATAAACTCGACACAACTCTTTATCAACAACTGCTCAGGAGCCTTATTTATCTCACTCACAGTCGACCTGACTTCTTTTTGATTGTTAGTGTCATTTCTCACTTTATACAAGGTCTCTGAGAAAGTCATTGGAAAGATGTCAAATGAATTGTTCGTTATCTCAAGGGCACCTCTCATCTTGGTATCAAATATTGTCGAAGTTCAGACTCGTTAGTCAACTTCAATGACTATGATTGGGCAGACAACAATTATGATCGAAAGTCCACCTCTGCTATGTGTTTCGCTTCAACACTGGACTACTAGTTTGGTCATGCAAGAAACAAAGGGTAGTCACCCTATGAACTACAAAAGCTGAGTATTGTGGTGCCATCAATGCAGGTACATAGGTAGTTTAGATTTTCCAGCTCTTGGATGAACTTGGGTTTCCTATTTAAGCCTTGACTGCTATTCCTTGTGACAATCATAGTGCAATTTAGGTCGCTGATAATCCTATTGCACACACTAAAATGAAGCATGTCGAACTACATGTTCACTACTTGAGACAATTGGTTGAAGAGAAGGTTGTCACTCTTGTTTGTTGTAAGACTGATAAACAAATTGTTGATATCTTTACAAAATCTTTGTCTGAAGCTAAGTTTGTTTAGTTCCATAATATGCTTGGGCTTCAATAAGCTGCAATTATGGGGGGTGTTGTGTTGATGTAATTCCACCTCTTGAATCTCCAGAATTGTGTGTTGATGGAGCATTGTTGAAACCTCGGGTTCAGATGGTTCATCCCATTCTTTTTGGTCATGCAAAGAATATGACACATACCCAACATGTTGGACCATTGAATGGTTGGGTTGACTTGGTAGATTGACTAGTCAACGCAACAACGTAGATTTGTCGGGATCCATTCCAACCACCGACGGTTCTATGTAGACAAGATCTTTTCATTTCAAGGAAATTTGTTAGATTTAGAAAATTTAAATAAAGGATTCCATGGGTCAATTTATCATCAAGTTTTGTGTGTGTTCAATAATGCATTCTGACTTTCCAATCACATTATGATTTGTTTAAGTATTGTAATGATGTCCTTCAACACCACCGATCTTCTTTGAAGTTTATTTCTCTTCATTTATTCTGCATATTCTATTATTAGTCCTTCAGTGCCACGCCCATTCCCCAACACTAGAAAGTGGAGGATGAAAAACACTCTTAGAATGTTTAGTGTATGTCCATATAAGATCTCAATTTCAAAATATTCGCAACAATGTCGGCCTCCTTAACATTTTATTTCATCAAAGCTAAGGAGTTTTAGGAAAGATTCTCTCCAATCTTTTCAAGCATAGTAATAACTTTCTAGAACAAACCTTATTTTGTTGATGCATCTATAGAGGCTAGAGAAAAGAAATAGATTGATGATCATGACAGTCATAATGAAGACACAAATGAAATTCACTCTGGTGGTGGTCACATCGACTGAAAAATTGATACCTCTAATGTCAATGTGAGAAATTGTGATGATTTTAGTATTGCACAAGTTTATACTGCTGTAATTTTTTTTTGCCTTGTCTAGGTACCAACTTCATTCAGTTTTGGCCTCACTATAGTCACGCCTCTTCCATGTGTAGATATTTAAATGGAATGGAATCAATATCTTCCCATGATCTTTCTGAGTTGGATTCTGGTAAAAGAAAAAAAATATAGAAATGTAGTAATGAAATGGAACATCATTTCCGGGTTCCCTATGTTTGATATCCTCATATGTTAACAAAATTAAACTAGCAGTTGTATCTAATGCCTCTAAGTTATCTTCTGGTCTTCATGAAGCACTGATGAAAGATAAAAGTTCACTTGCTAAATTAGAGGTTTACTATGAAAAACTTGAAGTTCCAGTTGACTCTATTTGTTGGCAAAAGACTTTTTCTGAATATCAGAATTCATATATCTTCCAGTTGCATTTCTATGCAATTGGAGTTTAAGGTTATATCCACTGAATCTCCCACTGGAAACTTATATTATAAGCCTTTTATCCCTCCATGTGAAGGACCTACTCTCCGATTTTATGAACACAGAAGTCCTTGCATCTAGTTTAAGTGTTTTGGAAGCAGTGAAGTTGTAGACCCTACATATTGCAGAGATATATTTGAACACATTTCTTTCTATATTAGCAATAGCATTGCCCCTTCTCCAAATTATCATAAGGTTTATTACACCGATACAAATCTGGAGGTCTGTTGTAACTTTTCATTTTTCTTGTTGTTTCATAGGCAAAGATGTATACCATGCTTTAAAATGACAATCAATGATTTCCTTCCCTCTTCCATTGCAATATTTGTTGAGAAAAAATGATCATATTCTGTCAGTCTCTATCAAAATAGTCTCACATGTATATTTTGACTTTCCAGAGAAATGTGCAACTCAACTCTTCAAAATACTTTTTGACAATAGTTTATATGTAAATACACTATCGAAGCATCAACTAAAACATGGTATTATAGTTTTGAGTTTTCTATGGCATTCTCATTGTGCTTGAAGTTTTTTAATCTAATATAGAATTCAACTATTTCTGTAATGTCAAATTTTATGATGCTTTACTACATTTTGTACCCAATTTAAATATATAAATATTGCTAAAAATGAAAAATTGTAATCTATAAGTAGAGTCACTTGTCTGTTTGCTTATATGAATAAACATCAATACAATCTACATGATTATATCATTTTGCCCCTTTGTCAGCACCAATGGAGGCCAAAAATTGAATCTGGTTTTGAATTTTTAAATGTTGGAAAGTAAAACTATATGAAAGAGGTTAACAACATTGACCTATTTATGTTTTATTATACGGCATGGATGTATGTTATGGTCGTCAATTATGTCTATCCAGAATAAGACAAGTACATTGTTTCTCTTTGGTATGGAGTGGTCAAACATAGATAGGTGATATGATGCTTAATTTTTTCACTATCTATTATTTTCTCACAATTCTTGCATCCATGCCAGAAACCTATTTTGATGTATCTTCATGATGCAAGTCACGTTTGGATCTATTGAGGAAGGATAATTTGAATAAACCAATATAAACTTTGGTGACCTGTATGCTTTCATATGATTCAAATTCATTAAGAATGGGCAAATTTAAGTAAAATTTTCCTCTTCTTAGAAAACAGGGTAACTATAGCAATTTACTCTTTTCTTAGTTTATAATTCATCTACTTCCATCTTATTTAAATTTGTCACCTATTCTCTTCAAATCCCCCAAAGGAACCTCACTTTTTTAATTGTCAGCATCAAGGGATGCATAGGGAACATTTGAAGGATCCATGAAGTGTGAAGGAGATGTGGTAGGAAAGACTGTTACTATATAGAGTGTTTGGGAATAGATCATTCAACATTGTACAAACAAATAATCAAGTCAATGTGTAATCCAGTTGTGTGTGGGGTTGTTCCCAATGGATAAAACAAAGTGATATATTCAAGACGATATATAATCACCACTCAAATCTTTGCGCTTGTATTTATTAACAGAACCATGGAATATTCACCAACTAAAAGAAATCAATTTGTGGTTATCAATTGCATTGATTAAAGTTCTCAACCAAAGGGAAATTTATTGTTGTGCGTGAAATAAATAGAGCACAACTTGTTAATTCTAAATAGATCCCCCTATGACCATGTTTGATCTTTCACCCCCTCTATGGAGCAAAAGTTGTTTCCATCCAAGCTCATGTTATCTATTCTAAGATGCATTTAAATTTATGAACCTGGATTCACTATCATGCATAGACAACCATGGGGGTAATCATGCCCTCCCTCTATAGATCTAGGGAGGAATTATAGCCCTATGTAATCCTTTAGATATTTTGGGTTCCCAAATAGTGTAATTGAACCTCAAAAAGTGTTCAGAATTATGTGATTTTTTGTTTCCCCTATTTCCTTCATGTTTATGTTTGTAGATCAGCTCTAGTTCATTCTTTAAACTTAGCCTGTCGTCGTTAAGGTGCTTTGACATGACAATGTTTAATCTCTGTCATGTATCGATCTTTCTACTCTAGTCACTGCTGTGAACTCGGGGAGATGGACCATTCTTCTAAGACGAACATACATCCTAGAAGAATAGTTGTCCATGGTACATCAACAATCTGTTAACCTGAAACATTCTCCATAGGGAGAATGTCTGTCCACCAACAATCTTTCAACCTAGACCATCCTCCACAGGAAGGATGTTTGTCCACCAACAATCTGTCCTGCCTAGACCATTCTCCGCTTGGAGAATGTCTTTCCATCAGCACATTGACTATCCATCTAGTTGGAAATCATCTCCAACACTAGTGGTAGTCTCCATGGCAATCAAAACAATGCCATCCAATAGAACACAACTGTGTCTATCCATAGTAGTACACAAATACAACCCAATGGTACACAACCACTCCTAGTAGCACACGACTACTAACCAGTGACACCTAGTCACTATCAGTGGATCACATCTACAACAATAGCATACAACTATTGTTTAGAGACATACAGTCTCCACAAGAATCATATAATCTGATATCAACCTGCATAAACAATATCATGATACAAACTGAGTCATCTCGGCCATTCTTCCACTCACATCTGTGAGATCTAGAAGAGCATCTTCCCTCATAAAGTAAAACATCAGCCATGGGCTATCTAGACTATTCTTCCCAAGCATAGAAGAATAATTGTCCCTGATTTCTTAGCTTGGACCATTCACCTAACTAGGCCATTCCTCTGTCATTAATCATAGTGCAACCTGGAGAGAATGAGTTTGCCCTAGGGAATGTCTCTCTCTGATTGTTGAAATTGGACCATTCATAACCTGGAGAGAATGAGTCTGCCCCAAGGAATGACTGTCCGAATAATTTTCTATGGAATAAACTGTCCTACACCAACCTCCAAAATGGACCATTCTTTGAAACTGCTCACAACTGTGAATTTCGAAAGAATCACTTCCTGACGAGGCAAACCATTCTACTTGATCACTACTCAGAGTGACTGCCAAGAAGAATGATTGTCCTAGACCATTTCCCCACACTGGCCATAAGGGGAATCATTGTCTATGGTACATTAACAATCTATCAGATTATTTTCATTACCAAAATGACTGTCCGATCTAGACCATTTTTCGAACTGGAAAATGCCTGTCCATCAGAAATCTTGGGCAACTTTCCAAACTGGAAGGTGACTGCCCAACCTAGACCATTTTTCGTACTGGAAAATGACTACTCATAAATCAATAACATATCAGTGCTCCCTCCCAACCTCGGAGTAATCACTTCCTTTTTCAATAAGAAATTCATCTCCATGAGCCCTAACTTGTCCCTTAAGTACACGAACTTTTCATCTTGGACAGAGGCTTTACCAAAATATATGTGATCTGCTCATCTGTGGAGATACACTGGAGAACCACTTCTCCCTCTGGACTTTATCACAGAGAAAATAATGTTTGATATCAATGTGCTTTGACCTGTCATGGAACACCAGGTTCTTTGAAAGCTTCACACAGCTCTAATCATCACCATATATCACGGTTGAATCCAACACCTGATCAAACAGTGTAGAAACCAACTTACAAAGTCGCATTGCTTCTGTACAAGCATCACAAGTTGCAATATACTCCAATATTTGGATGAAGTCTATGTTATATCGATGTTGTTGTTGTCCTCCCCTATGAGTATCTTTGGGATGGTTCATGACCCTGAGTCCACAATACTCCACTAGGGTCATGTCCTGATGGAAATCTGGTCCTAATGTTGCATACTCTCTCCTATACTCGGCAATATCCTATTCCTGTGTGGGTTTCCTTTGTGCTATCGGTTGTTGTGTTGTTGTTGGGGGTGCCCTTTGGAAGCTAGGGAATAATGGTCTGGGAATCCTACTCGAAGAGTTATATGTTCAAGTCGGTGAGTGGGCTCTACTACCTGCCCCTGAGTTACCCTACGCTGCATGTGGAAACTGTGTGCTCGGTGTGCTCCCTGTGGCCAAACTGTTGGCCATTTGTGCCAACGTTTAAGTCATAGCCTGATCACTGACCACTAAATTGTTGAGTACCTGCATGAAGGTTGCCTCTGGTTCCATGGGGGCCTTTTCATTTCCCTATGGTGTCTGATATCTGTCTCCCATCATCCTCTTGGCCTCATGCTCTTCCCTTCTCTTTGCTTCCCTATGCGCCTCTTCCTCTTCCTCTGAACAAGGATGAAAGGGGGGATAATCTGGCCTAGGTCTCCTCTCCCTGTGTTTGTTGTAAGTGACGTATTCGTCACCTACGTGCTCATGACCCTCTGGTTCCTCTCCTAAACCCATTGACTTTAGTCACAGGCTGACAAGACTAAAGATCTGATACCACTGTAGTATCCCTAGTTCCTCAGATCGAAATATATGCTTCTACTAACTATTATTTGTTGTCGAAACTTATACAATTTGGGATTTTGTATGCGTCTAGAAGATTGGTTTTAACATGCGTGGTGATTTTGCATGTGATTATAGTTGTTTAACAATTTATAATCAAATACGCAAAAGATAAAGACACAGAACAACTACAACAATGTAGTATGAAAATGATTGGGTACAATGTTGCATGCAACTAAGTAAAATAAGTCTCTCTGCTAGATTAGAGACAAAAGGATCTTAGCCGAAATACAATAAGCAAATTGAAACAATGATACCTGGAAATAGAAGAAAGTTGCTAGATCAATGGATGAGATGTAGGATCTGTTGCATGCTACGACAACTCATACGACAACTGCTGCAAGACTGGAAAGTTTTCCCTGGTGGCTAAACTCCTTGGATATGCCTGGAATTTGTCTCAAACAATGTGCCCTGACCTCATGCACACGCTCTGTGTCTATCCAATTGAAGATCAACCCTCTACAAATTTCTACGGACCCTAGATGGATCCCCCTAGGGGAATGCGCCCTAAATGCTGCCAACAATTGTGCCCTAGAGATTCCATTGTCAGAATCTAACTATAATAGTCTCAAACAGAGCGCCCTAGGCTCCTCTGTAACAGGTCGAAAGGGTTTCCCTGGATCTGATCTGGTGATCTCTCAGGAACCCTAAATGTATCCTCATCAACTATCGCACCCTCACTAGCTGACTGATGCGCCCAAGATTATTTCTCCGTCGGAATCTGATGAGAAACCAATCAATAGATGTTCCATGCCTTCTTCTCAACTGGGTCGGGAAAGAATCATTGGATTCTCCCTGGCTAGGATAATTCAAATCTCTAAGTGTTCTTAGAAGCTGGTCCCTCACCCTGAATAAGTGTGCCCTTGTTGCTACAACCTGTGTAATTGTTGCTAAAGATCGATGGAAGATTTGTATGATCTCCCCGGTGACTAGGGTGTGTCTCTCAACACCAAAATCAAGCTCTAGGCGTATTCCTCCTAGAATCCACAAAGTCATTGTTTCCGCTGAACCTGTGAAGTCGCCTCAGAGCTCACTCTCAAATCATAAAA
>JASDQU010099679.1:0-17875 GCA_032191745.1 Picea mariana
ATGTTTAGGGGGAGCAGCCCCAAAGAAGAAGGTTACCTTTTGCCATTAAACTCAGGGGGAGAAGCCATACCCTTTGCCATTGATGTCAAAGGGGGAGAGAAATTGGGATCATGATGATAGGGGGAGCATGAGTGTTTCCATCAATGACAAAGGGGGAGATTGTTGGAAGATTGGTCGTTGTCATTGATGTCAACCATAATCATGGGTTTTGGACCAAAAGATTGATGAAGGTATTTGGACATGAAGGAAAATGCATTTGAAGATAAAACACCCGTGGATGGACAGTATACATCATGTTGTTTCAAGTGGTATGTGGCATGTCACGTGGATTTTCATGGTTGAGGAGAAATAAATTTTTGAATATGACAAAGTGAATTGAAGAAGGAAGTACATGTAGGCCCTGAAGATAATTAAAGAAAAGAATTACAAAATAAGAAAGTGTCAGGTCGGCCCTAATGCTAAAAGGAAGCGACATAAATGGTATAAATAAACATCATTATACATTCATTTGATACAAGTCGAATTTCAGAGGTAATAAGAAGAAAAGAAGGCCGGATTTCAAGGGAGGATGAAGTCTTTTGGTGATGTGTTCTAAGGTATGTTGTTTTCAGGTCATCTTACCATTTTTGCTATAAATTTCTTTCTAGAATGATTCAGATGGTGAAATCGCTATGTCATTGAGAAGGCATATCAAGGTACCTTTGGTAAAAATTGCAGCTCTTGATTTGATATAATTATGGAGATACACTCTGTGGAAGATAGGGGTTGTGACCAGTCCTGAACCTAGTCAATAAACAGGTGTTCCGGGTAAAACAATCATAAATTATTCATAAAGAATCCAAATGAAGTGGGACCACTTCCATTGGAAATAGTACAGACTATAGTTTCTTTTGTGCAAGTTTTAGAATTGGATGTTAAATATTGAGAGAGGGGCATGTTGTACAAGTTGGGTCTTATGAATAGACCATAATTGAGTAAAGTCTACCATTCTTTCTATAACCTCTTTTTGGGGAGGATTCAAGGAGTGAAAATTGGAGGCGTTTTGGAGAATACATTGAGTAATATTATCTATAGGATCAGAATACTCCAAGAATTGAATAATTGCAGAAATTGAAGAAGTCTCAGGAAGCATTATTAGGTTCTATGTGATGATTGGTTGATGGTGATGATTTAATGTAAAATTTTATTATCTCTCATATATTCTTGGGTGGAAGGAAGGGGCAAGGATGGAGAGTTCAACTCTCTCTTGATATTGGAGGATTGTATCTTCCTCCTAGAGGTTTATCCCTCCCTTTACATTTGGAAGCTGTAGCTACCTTTGGAAGTCATTACTTTCCTTGAACAATAACTATTGATTATTTCTCATATATTGTGCATGGTGTATTGTGGTGTATTGGTGTAACTCTTATACTATTGTTCATTGCTCCTTGGATATAGTTGAATGGTTTAAGTATAAGTTGAAAAAGGTTTTAAATTGTACTTGATACTAATTCGCCCCCCTCTCAGTGTCAATAGGGTGTGACAAGGATTTCTCCCTCCAATCCCAGACCAAGAGGGGAAACTCAGCAGGAACACTCCTGAAATTCAGGAAACAAAAAACTTGAGAAAAAGGTCTGCTAGGAAGCTGAGAAGAAGAAAATGGAGTTTCTATAGAAGGAGATGGCAGGTTACCTGGTTTGGCGGTGGAAGTTTCTCCTTCAGAGGCCTTTCCTTTTCTAAAAATCACCTTCGGATTAGCTTGAGGTGTAGCTAGAGGCAGTTGTGGATGGGACCGCGTGTGTCTACCTCTGGAAGCCACAATTAAAACATCAAGTTCACCATAGTGGATTCATCACAATGTAGTCACCAGGTGCACAATAGCAATCTCGTAAGGTTTTGATGCCTGATGCACCTTCAGAATCAGAGGCTCAATGTCGTTCAATCCCAGGGAAAATTTTCAACTTCATCCCCGACAACGACGCCATAAATGTTGGCATCATGAGTCACTCCTAGATTGAAGCAGGAGTAAGCCTGAGGCCCATTAGTTTATGTCACGATTTGCTGATAAAGGGTGATGGATGAAAGCAAACTCGGAACAATATCGTTCTCACTCAAAAACTAGGCTGGGAATGCACAAGCAGATGAGGCCTTGATCCAATTTCAGGCAGTAAATTGTAATAAGGGTGAGTAGGAGGAAGACTTCTGTGAGGAAATGTGAAGGTCTTCCATGGGAATCGGGCTTTCAACAACCCGTAGAAGAAAAATTTGAACACAAGAACTTCTTATATTCAAAAAAACAGAAACACTAAAAGAACGTAACAGAGCTATAATAAATCCTTTATCATAACACAGTGACAACGATTCATATGAATCATTCAATCATGAACCCTTTCAGTTTGAGATCAAAACAAGATGAAGACGAGAGCTACGTTACATAAAACAAGGAAATTTCATATACAGATACATAGCCCAGAAAACTAGTGCTTCATTAAAACATTATAGTCGAGAGCTCTGCTCTAGCATCCATCCCTTTAGAAATACAAAAATTGAGCATATATAGACAGAGAAATTCACCCCCTTCGCAGCAGGGAGGTAGCTAGAAATTAAAGTCTAAGTTAGGGTGTGCAGGCTCCTCGGTCAAACCTGGATGGAACTCCTTCGTCAGACGCCACTTTAACTCAACATGGCTCTTGCAGGGGGACCTGCATACAAGGGTACCACGGGCTGATTGCTCCAGGCCTCCCATCCCTTCCATTAATGGATTAAGATGAGGTCCCAACCACCTGCTCAATATTCATTTACTGCCTCCTACAGCTAAACCCGATGCTTCGGCCCTTTAACCAGCTCCTTCTATTATCCCAAGTGACCACGGGCCGTGACCCTGTGCCCATGTTCAAAGGCGCTCTTCACATTTCGGGTTTCGGTGATTCTCGATGTAGTGGAGGAATGATCCTTTTGTCCTTTGAGGTCTCCGTAACTGAAATGTCGAAATGGCTAATGGGCGCTTCTCTCATTTCGCGTTTCGAGATTTCAAAATGCAGTGGAGGAGCGGCCCTTTGTCTCTTGACATCCTGGTAGTTGAAATGCCGAAATGGCTCCCGAGCATTTTTCATTTCGCATTTCGAGTCTCAGTGATTCCCGATGCAGTGGAGGAGTGGCCCTTTGTCTCTTGACATCCCAGTAGCCAAAATTCTGAAATGGCTCCTAGGAAGCTTTTACATTTCATGTTTTGGGTTTCGGCGATTCCCGATGCAGTGGAGGAATGATCCTTTTGTCCTTTGAGGTCCCGGTAGTCGAAATTCCGAAATGGATAATGGGCGCTTTTCGCATTTCGCATTTCGGGATTTCAAAATGCAGTGGAGGAGCAGTCCTTTGTCTCTTGACATCTCGGTAGCCAAAATGCCGAAATGGCTTCTGGGCAGCTTTTACATTCCGCGTTTCGGGTTTTGGAGATTCCCGATGCAGTGGAGGAATGATCCTTTTGTCCTTTGAGGTCTTGGTAGCTGAAATGCCGAAATGGCTAATGGGTGCTTTTTTCATTTCACATTTTGGGATTTTGAAATGCAGTGGAGGAGCGACCCTTTGTCTCTTGACATCTCGGTAGCCGAAATGATGAAATGGCTCATCATTTTGTGATTTTGGCCATAAGAGATGAGCTCATGCGCCAGACCTCATGCAACTCTGCTACTCAAACCAACCCGATGACCATTGATCTACTCCATCTGTGGATCCTCACTGTTGAAAACAAAAAGCTTGCTTGCTTGATTTTAGGCTTGAAATGGACTTCTTCTGTGTGTTGCACTTGGCGCTCATGACTTTGCGAGAATTGGCGCTAACATGTTGAATAGGAATTAGTGCATCGTTATAATAATTTGCATGACATGATAATGTTTATAGAAAACTCAAAACTTTTATTTCAATTATTTAAAAATTAAGTGTGTTTAATAATGATATATTTTCCACCAGTCATATTATATATGTGTGTGTGTACATGTTAAAATTTTAGGAAATAAACATCATAGATCTAGGTACAACTAATATTATGAACATCACAATCATATATAGTTGAATCCATCAAGTGCCAAGGGGTATCAAATCCATTAGGTACAAACTTTGCTTAGAGTGTAACACTTAAGAAATGGTTTTCACCTTGAGGTATTGAATCCCTCTTGGCACTTTTGGGTGTTTAGATGGATATCTATTGACATAATCTCGACTATAGTTTTCATATAAATCTACACATTAATTACATGCACATATTATCCATAGGTGCATTATATTAAGATTCCATATTCTCAACTATATTAATAACATAAAAATAAATTCCATAATGTCAATTACAATACTAATAATTACATTTTATGTAGTATACCTAGGGAGGTAATATGGGGTACATAGGGAGGTATCCAATGGGAATGTGGTTATGTATTATTAGTGGAATCCATTCATTGTAAGGTGGACTAAGTGCAATATATTATTAAATAAGGCCCAGTAGGGTAGTTAGATATATCAATATGAACATAATAAATGTGAGAAGGATTTCTAGAATATTCCTTCTCTAGAATGTTCCTAAAAGATAGAGAGAATGTTATATAAACAAGTGTAAGCAATGTATTGAAGCATGGTGAAGAATATTGTTATTGTAACAAAAAAATATTTCTTGAGAAATGCATTCCTTCCATAAGGAATAATATATGGTGTTACCCTACCTCAATGGTTTTGATTATTTCTTTTGTTCAATATTTGGTGAATGGATTGGTTTATTCTTGTTGAGATTAAGAGTTATTTATGAATTTGTATTTGCAGATCTATCCAAGAGCTTAACAATTGGTATATTTTTTTTTCTATTTTTGTAGATTTTTCGGAGAAGAAAGAGAGGTTCGTGACATTCTGGACGATTTATGTAGATTTATATGAAAAATTTGTAGAAACTGGTTGTAGATCCGATTTCCTATCAGAAAAAAAACTCAATCAAAAAGAAAAAATCATTTGAATTGGAGTCCAAGAATTAAAGTTATCGGCATTTTAAAAATTTGTTATTTTTAAGGTTTTTCCGCAGACGACTGCACGATTTTACTAATTTTTGTAGCATATGAGGTCTAATTTTCACAAAGATATTCCATATATGAGTTTCTATTTCAAAAATATCCCATTTCCAAAAACAAATTGTCCAAATCAGAGCTCTGATAGTGAAGATATCACTGGTTTAAAATCGGCCATTTTCTAGCATCCTCGTGACGATGACGGGACTACATAGCTCATAAATTTTCACAACGTGCTCAGATTGCTACCAGATCACTTTCATTGGATAGTTCATTTTAAAATATTTCTTTTGGTATATTATATTTAGTGTTTCCAATGGGTATTTTCTCTCAAATCCTCATGGGAGTTCTATGGAAGTTTGAATCCCTCGAAAACCATTTGCAAGATGGTCTACAAGACATTAGGGACCATTGTCACAATATTCAAAGGTCCTTATCTAGCATACAAGAGGGATATATTATGGCAGACGTGACAGATGAATATAATCAAGAAGTATATGCTTGGTATGCTTTTGAGGCCARTTGTAATGATTAGTATATGGATAATTGTCATTTCTGGGATGACAACCACTTTCATCTTCTATTTGATGAATCTACTCCACCTCATGTAGATAACCCCTTGGAGAGTAAACAAGTGCATTCTCTACATATTATTCTTAAGTTATATTATTCTCCAGTAGTAGTGGATGAAGTTTTGGTCAGTTCTACATATTTCGATCCACATGAGAAGTCTAGATCTTTGGAGCTTCATTTTCAGTTGGTTCTTGAGTTCCAATATATTGAACGTGGAGTTCACATGAGCACTTGAACATGAGACCTAAATTTATAGTGGCGATTGTCCTACTTCATCGTGGTGGCTCACATTTCTACATGGGACCCTAGTTCTTCAGTCTACTTCAACAATATGGTCCACACTTATCCATGGGACCCTAGTATATGGTTGTACACTCGCATAACAAGCACTAAGGACAACACTTTCATAAGGGGAATGGAATACCGTGTAGCTAGAGAGGTAGTGGTGGGATTAGAGATCCCATATTGATAATAGTGGAGGCCATTCAATGTAAGGTGGACTAGGTCTACTATATTATTAAGTAAGGCTCTCTATGGTAGTTAGAATATATTAGTATGAACATAATAAATGTAGGAGGACTTACTAGAAGATTCTAGCTTCTAGAAGGTTCCTCCTCTAGAATGTTCTTAGGTGGTTGGTAGCACTATTTAAAGGGCTTCAAGCAGTGTAATGTGATATGAAGAAGAGAAATTTTGTATTTGGAGATAAAACTCATTAGGAGGTTTCCCCCTTGAAGAGGCAAGTGAACAGGAGAGGATCGCTTCCATAATAGAATCCATTATATGTTGTTGCCCTACCATAAGGATTTTCATATTAATAAAGTGGAGATTTATTCTATATTGTTCTGTGGATATATTGTGGTATTTCTATATTCATTCTTTGGTACTTAACATATTACTCTTCATGGAAAGAAATTGCATACTCTCAAATATATTATTTATGGTTGCATTATATTAATATTTTCATGTAAATCCTTGCCATAATGACATATATGTATTATTATTTATTAGAAGAATTTCCAGCTCAATTTTTTTTCATAATTGCATCATATTAAAATTCCAAAAAAACTCATAATGAACTATATTTATAATATGGGAATAACTTTCATTATACCAACAATATTTTATTAATATCATCTTGGTACTTTTATTTAATGGATGAAATTCCATGCAACATTTTTTCATGTAAATATACACATTAATAACAAGCATATACTCACATATTAATAACACTATTTACATTATTTACTTTTCACCTAAATATCATTATAGTATGTATAATCTATTTCCTTATTTAGAACCTCCTTAAAATATGCTAATTTTGATTGATATGAATCTGAGTGTGTATATTTTTTGAAAATAAACKGTGTAGAAGTTTTGAAATGTCCAACATACAAAAACACCTCTCAATATAATTATTGTCACACCACCAAGAGTCATTCCCAAGTCCAACCTTGGCATCTCATGGATGTGCARCATTGCGGTGGATCTCCTTTGGAAACTTGKCTCAACCAAGGGTACTTCACCTAGACTATGCCTCTTCACCTAGAGAATACCCATACTCTGTTCTAGGATACATGCGAGTCACATCCTTACTCCATGCAACTTAGTTGTATACTTAGACATTTTTTTAACTTTGTTKAACTCTTAGTCACTTTGGCATACAMAATAAAACATGMAAAACACAAGAGACAAATATATAGTGTGAGCGACACCAACGATTCCTAATACCCGACTTCATTTATTTATATTGCGAAACATAAAGAAATCTTTACAAAGAGGAAACTACTGTCCCAATTACAAATATGGAAGTGATCCAGATTATTTTCGGCACGAAATGAGAGTGGAGATATAATAAAGAAATGTACAAAGATATCTTAGATATCCAATAATATAACACGAATGTATCATAGATGAAACCATAAACAAAAAGATACAATAATACACAATTTTTTATTAATGAGTGAAAATATACAAAGATTGTAAAAGTACAGAGTGAAAGACTCACTAGAATGGTGGCAGCTTATCTCTGAGAAGAGATGTGATGGCTACTCGCATCCGTGAGAAGATGATTTTACAATGAGGCTCCAAATACCTTTTTATCATAAATAAAATCCAAAACCCTAACCCCGTAAGATGGAAAGCCAATAGTTTTGTGGACCTCGTTTTGGTTAGTTTGGTGTATCAACTTCCCCGAGGCGTAACTTTGGCATATGATCTCCGTTTGGGGTGCACGATAGCTCGTTGGAAAGGTATCGTCGAGGATATTCATTTTGGGGGCTCAATCAGAGCCCTGAGCTATCATTGAGAAGCTATATCCCAAAAAACCTTCATTTAGGCCCTCAAAATGGCCCCAGAAGTTAAAAATTGCTAAAAATAGTAAATTACCAAAATTGCCAAAATTGCCAAAAAACTGTTTTGATTCAGTTGAACAAGGTGGGTGGCCACTGATATCCACCTAAATCAGGGAGAGTCTCACAAATATTCCTTACACATTAGAACTGCCCAAACCTACAATTTTGTCACACTAGAACTCCCTTTTGTTGTTCCTCATTGCCTCAACCTAAGGTGCTCCCCACTAGTGCGCCCATCCTTAGAGCTCTATCTCTTAGCTTTACTTGGTTTTTTATTGTGTTTGTTTAGTTGTGCACCCTTGCATTTGTATGGACTCCAAGAGTCACTTGTGAGAAACGTCGCATCTCATCGGTGCATTGTGCCCCTTCGTGAATTTTCACACTCAACTGATTGTCGTGCCCTTCCATGTACCCAGGGCACCCATCTAAGCCCACACGCCCATCAATCATTCGTCTCTTGGACTAGTGTGCCCCATCCTTGGGTGCATACCCCTTGTCTTATGATCTTCCTTGAACTAGTACATTGGGCCCATTTTTCGACAATTTTTCAACGCATGTTCGTCGCCACAACGCCACAAGTACGACAAAGGAAACAATCATTTTTTCGTCGCGTCACCTTTTTCGAAATTATGACATTCAAGAGTGTCATACTATCGACAAACCCATCTCTTTCAAGAGAGACTAACGTGCCCCAATTAGTTAGTCCCAAATTCATCATGTTGTCATTGGACGATCGTCGAATTTCCATCATAAGAGTGACCAATTATCGATGAATTTCCCCTCGTAGTTCATCATAATCACATCACGTGGTCATCGGTAATACATCAGAATATTGACATTTGATCGTTGTGCGAGAGACTAATTAGAGATGAATGTTTCTTGGTAGTTCATCTTTAGGACATCGATCTAGCGACGAACCAATGAAAAACCTTTGATGTATCTTCCACAATAGATCATCATGTTTCAATCACAATATCAATGATTTACCAATGAAAAGGTTGTATGTGTGACATTTTTATCTGAGGAGAAAAAAACCACTCTATTTGAACCATTGACGAACTGGGTCGTCGATGGTCCAAGAAATGTCTATAATTTATAAAAAAAATATATACCCCCAACGAAAGGCTTCTAGGATCATTGATATGGCAGTCTATTCTCAGCACTAGGGATGCCCTATTTGGAGGATTGTTTCCATCATACTATACACTACATATGAATCCTAAATGCTTTATTGACACTGATAGATGAAGGTGTTGAGCCTATGTTCCTCTAGTATACTTATTTGCATGGATAGAAAAAAATTCCATTGAAGACAAATAGAGTATGATTCATGTTGTGTTTTGACCCATAATGCAAACAGAGTGAAGGATTCACTGGACATCCTACTATTCTTTGAGAAGCTTCACACTTACTAATGATTATTTAGTTGGGCTAAGCTCATCCATAACTAGGTAGAAGAAGGATGTTAATTTTTTATTAATTTGAAACAATGTTCAGACTGTGTATGTCCAACATATAGTGTTTTCCCTTCAACTGTCCTTTCTCTTTGTTGGCCAGAGTTGGTCCTCTTATAGAAAATAATAGTGCCAAGGGAGAGGAGGTGTGGTGAATTCTCTCTCTTCCTCTTCGTAGAGTTTTGTAGTTGAATCTTGTTAAAATCAAGATGATCATTGTGTATGGGTCTCACATTTTATTTAGGATCAAGTGGTTAGTTTCTATGGAATTTATGATCATAATCTTAGCTCAAAGAAATGGAGGGTTTTGACTAGATCGCCTTGTCTCTTCCTATTTCAGATTGGAGTGTGATTGGTGTTGATGCCAAGATATTCTTAAGATATTTTTACCTCAATTGGGAAAAAAGGGGTTAGAATATAGTGATTGGTATACATGGTCTAACTATAGATGGGGAGATGATAGGGTGCATGCTAGAGTAGATTGATTCTATGGGCTATTGGAGGATTTGAATTTCTCTAGATGGATTCATCTAGTTGATGTTATTTTATATGTGACTAGTTTACATCATCTTCCAATTCAAACTATAATTTCCTTGGGACAATCCATTAATTCAACCCCTTATTCATTGTTCAAATAGAATGTCTCTCATTTAGAGTTGGAGGACTTACCATCTCTTGTTGTTGAAGATCATGTTGAATTTAGAGGTATGTTTATCTCCCATTTTTAAAATATTTTTTTCTCATTATCATTTGATAGACGGGATGGTTTATACTAGAGATGATTGTTGCAGTGTGGTCCACCGTAAGGTTTCTTATGGTTATAGGGATAAGTTAGACACAAATATTTCCAAGGAAGACTCTTTTGCTTCAATGCCTTTTATTCTGAATGGTTAATCTCTAGGTAGGGATGTTTTCTCCTTGTGATTTCCACAAGGCCATGTGGGATGCTATTGGTGATGAACTTTTTTCTTTGGCATCTAAAGTTTTCTCTACTAGTAAAGTCTCTGGAAAAGTATGTGGTTCATTAGGAGCAGACATAGTTTTTTTAACAAAGACTCATTCTTGACACTATCATTTCTACATGGGAGTCTTTGGAGTGGAAAAGGGACATTGAGAAACAAACTCACTATATTGCAATTTGAATTTGACTATGCACATGATTGGGCTAGTAGTGTTTTATTTTTGAGGTGTTGATTTTTTCGAGGTTTGGCCCTTCCTATGCTGTCACAGTGAACACTTTGTTCAAGAATATTTCTTCTTTTGTTTCAGTCAATAGGGCTTTGTTCCCTTAGATTTATTCGAATTTTTGTATTCACCAGAGATGTCCCTTACACCCTTATTTATATATCTTGACTGGAGATGGTATGGATTATTCAATGGAGGATGCTCACATTTATATTCAAATTCATGGTATTCTTCTCCTAATTTTTTAGAGATGGTCAACAACCACTTTGTAGATGAATCTCCTCTCTCAATAAAAGTGGAAAAATATGCTATTGATGGTGCCCTTACTTGTCTAGGCATATTTTTCTCTACCTCGTGTTCCATAATCGATGCTCATAAAAGTAAATTTCAGTTAGTAAGTTAGGATTCCCCACATGTTTAGATCCCTACCACTTGTTCTAATATTTTTCCTAGGATTATTGCATGATAATTGGGGATTCCTTTTGGGGTTGGGTTATCATTAGTCACCATGTGGGTTTGGTGTGTGTAAAGGTTGCAAACTAATATTCACATTTGGATTCACAAGGACCTTCTATTTGCATACAATTTGACTATTCTTGGCTACATTCTTCATGCATATCATGTTTATTATGCATCATGTTGGTCTAGTAGAGGTAAAATTTAGTGGCTTGAGTAGATTTTGAGAGATTATATATGGTCTAAGTATAGTGGAGATCAAAGGTTTCCATTGGTTCCATGGAATGGTTGCACCATGCCCAAGGATGAGGATCTATTGCTTTTATTAATGTCACCACTTAGTCGAGTATTCTGACCATCAAGTGAGTGGTACAATGTTTTGAGGGTTTAGGAAGGGTTCAAAGGGATTTTTAATTAGACAATATCATCTCATCTCCTCATCTCTTTTAGATGTCTATCATCCTCATATATCTAATTATATGAGTTTCCTATAATGTGGTTACTAGTTTGGTTCATTGGTAGTGGAAAGGAATTAGGTATATTTGGGATTATCCAGGAATTCAGAGGAAATATGGATTTGTAGTTTTTGTCATAGTTTTCTTCTTATAGGTTGAGATTTTTCCATGGATGGTGATTTATCATGTTGTTTCCTCCAAGAAAAAGATAGCTAAGAGTATTATTTTTGATGTTCTCTATCATATTTCTCTTTCTCTTAGTTTTAACATTTTTTWATCARAGCCTAGTAGGCCTAGACTCTCTAGTGAGACTAGTCTAGGTTTTTCCTAGATGATGGGTAAAATATTGGTAGACCTAGGCTCTCTCAACAAAGGTTTTGTATTAATATCCATCAAGGTAGAKAATGTGTCACTCCTATTTCATTATATATGTCACTTGTGATGTCTTGATAGTGGAAATCACATGGAAATGCATCATCAAGATTCATATGGAAGCATTGGTAGCTGAGGAGTGCTTGATTTGAATCACGATATTTGGAGCAAAGAGGGATGCAGGTATAATATTCAAGCATAATTTACTAGACAATAAAGAATTCAATGTTGACATTACTCTAAATATCATCTAAATGAAGCACATAGAACAACTAGCAATAAAGGAGTAGGATTACTAGTAACATCTAGGAGCCATAAACTAGAAAATGTGGCTGCAACTTCTCCATCCATGCAATAGAATACTATATAAGTGTTGGAAGGTAAGAGAGTGATGGGTGATGGAAGGATAAAATCATGAGAAAATATACCCCCATTGGTATTGAGAATAAGGGAGCTGATAGAGGAATTGATGCATGTTGTTTGTATGAAAAAACATGCTCTAAAACCGATGATTTCTTATTCTTCTTTTCATTTTACTCTAGACCTTGTTTTGGCCATATGAGAGGGAATTATAGGTGGATAAATTTCAAGTTGTGACTTAGAAAGATATCATTCTTTAGTGCCAAGGATTATGGTGTTGTTACTATTGTTTGACCTTACAGTAGAGACACACTCATATTTATAAGAACAAAATATATTTATTTATATTGTTTAGTGTCAAGGATTATGGTGTTGTTACTATTGTTTGATATTACAGTAGAGACACACTCATATTTATAAGAACAAAATTTAGTGCCAACAAATGTATGATGAAGGTATTATAAATCATATTAGTTGTATTATCTCATGCAAGGTATTTGTAAATGTTATAGAATCCACTGGTATGAAATGATAGCTCTAATGGAGATAATTATTATAGTAGATAACATTATTCTATTATAACATATTTTATAACCATAATCATTCTTGTAGCATGAATTTGATTTACGGTGCACTTTTTGAGTACATTTTGGTCCAAAGAACGAGCCCAAAATCATTTAAAAGAGCCTATGTATTGCTAGAGGATACATAAATATTCCTTAGCATAACAACAAAGCTTGATCGAATGAAATCTACAGGGACACATCCTCCATATCAATAGACATGGATGTCTCTTCCTACAAAGATACTTTCTTTGAAAGATGTAGATTGAGATACAAGAGCAAAACATGGTTTTAGGTGATGAAGATAAACAAGCTACAAAAGGAAGAAAACATATTTAAGGAAGCTACAAGAAAATGTTCCTCAAAGTCAATCACATAACGCATATTTTTGGATTGAACATAGAGTTATAGTCCCTCAAGCAAGAGAAAAACAGTATCAAGAGCAATCTTGAGAAGGGAGAGATTCAGGTGAGATGATTACAATATTTGAGGTGAATTCTTTAATAGATAAAAATATTCTATTTTGAAAAGCTCTTTGAAATTATTCACTTTTTTAAAAACTTAAGACCTTTTTAAAAGGACTTTTAGTGGTTGCAAAGTCTCTAGTACTTGGTATTGTTCTTCATATGTATGGTGGATGTTTTTGACAAGGATGAATGGGTTTGAGAGGATATAAAGGCAATATAAGTATCCATATGCCTTTAATTTTCCTGTAAATATAGGAAATTATTCTCAATAAATGTATTTACTTCCTTCTTGTGGATGTTTCTTTTAGCTTTGACACAACCAGGGCCTACAAGAAAATCACAGAATCCTAAAGGTTACTCTAAAATAATAACAAATAATTATGTCAATGTGATAAAGAACCAATGCAATGCAAGCAAACCTTGAATTCCCACTTAATGATTTGTTTCTTGATATCTATGACTCGGTCTCTGTTGTGACCTCACTATTTGATTCTTTCTCCATGAACATAACAAGGATGCCAATAAGACAACAACATTTCTTTGTGACATCTGATAAAGTAAAACAATCGAAGGGAAACAATATATCTACATAATTTCATAGTCGTGGGCAATTGGTTTTGCTTTAGTTGATCTCTACATAAGTTTTGGAATAGAAGATGAATGGATGAGTCATTCCCTATATATATTTACTGCTTATATAATATATATTCCCTGGAATATTGGCGTCTTCTAGGTTTCGTTATCCAGGCATATCTTCAGGGTTTAGTTCTTCCATTCCAGTTTGGTGAAGTGAAGTGGAATCCATGGCCTTTGCAACATCTCCATCTTCCCTGTGTTTTTTTATCAAGAGTTCATCAAGGTCAAGCTGTCTGAAAACATTAAAAAAAAATATGTTATTCTTCTTTTGTATTTATCCTTTGGACTTCACTTTTTTCTTCCTCACAGAAATCACTACTTCCAGTGTCAGATATTTTGAGTTTTAGAAGTTGAACATATAAATTCTTGTTGTTTATATTAATAGTGTGTTCTCTCACGTTGCTTGGGTTCAAACTAATAGGATAGTTGGGGGTCTTGTTGTTTTGAAATACCGTCTTATATCTGATGTTATGAAGGGTATTTCAAAAGGCTACAATGTTGTGATGGTAGATCAGGAAATGATTCTTTCCAATTATGACCACTCTTATAGTAAGTCTCACAGTGAGAAGAATTTCTTGTTACTAGTATGAGAAGATAATAAATAGAGTTGAGTTGTGAACAATAAAGGGTTCTTCTTATATTACAAGAAAAATATTGCCTTCTTATTCAATATTTATTCTTTTTGAACAATGGAAATTTTCTCTTGCCTTATATTATGGAATCTTCTCCTACCACAATGTACTCAAGTATCCTGTGTATTTGTACAAATGCATTCTCTTTTGCAATTCCACCATATTATGTATTTTCTAATCAGGGTTGATGAGGGATGAATGACTCCTTCACTTTTGCACTTAACGTTGTGACATTTCATACAATAAATATACATTTCAAATACCTGAAGAAGTTTTGTACTTTGATCACTAATAATGGGGCCAAAACACTTGTCTGATTTCTTAATATCAAACTATCGCAACACCTTGAACAGAGAAATGGTAGGAAAACTTTGCCATGGAAGACAAGCTCTAAGAACCACACAAACAAATAGTTGGCATGTTAAAATACTTTTCCATAAAAKGTTTTGAAGGTSCTTGGAATTGAGAAGAAGGTGAGTTTTTCTTTTGGCTTGTTAAAYGATTAAATTTGTCTTAAAACAAATATGACTGTTAGCTTTTGGTAATGTGAYAATTCCACTCATTATTGATGTGGAACTATTCTCTATATACATTCTCATTGTAATAACGTTTCTAGTTACAAATGCTACCTATTCTTGTGAAACACAACCTAGATTTAATATTCATAATATTTGCAGGACTGTTGCACTCATTATTTTCAAGTGATACATAATCACTACAAAGTTTAGATTGCACTAGTACTCTACACACTTTAATGAACGAGATGTTTTCTAAGAACATGGATATTGGTATTTCAATAATGGGTTTGCTCTATGTTTCTAAACTTATTAAGATACCCCACTCATAAAAAAGATAAACATTAATGTCATATTTTAGAAGAAAAGTAGCTTGTCTTCCAATTTGTCCTTGGAAATYGTTGTTATGACATTCGGTGCAAATGCTTGTATATCTTTATTCTGGCATTGTTTGAAGGAATGGGGTCTTTCAGATGGCCTATCCAGGCACAAAGCAACACTTGACATGGAAGTGTTTATTGAAGTTTTTAACAGAAAAAAAGAAAGCAACTATAGATTGAACCCTAAATTTTAGAGTCATCTTTGAAAAGTGATCATGAATGGAGGAGCTCCTCCAAGGGAACCAACACCTCCAAATGTTGATGCAAATTTAAGTTCTTTTCTATTTTGAGATTAGTTTCCATGTCACTTGTCAGGCTTACAATTTAAATATACTCTCGAGGATGCAACTAAAGGATGTGAAGGAACTTGTTGTACTTGTCTTAGTGCAATTTCAACAGGGCATGAAAGAGAAGTCGTTTATACCTACAAAGTTGGCTACAAGTCTAGCAGTCAACTTTTCAGATTCATTGTCCCAAAAATCAGCTAAGGAGTCCGTGGGAATGGAAATGGAAATGAATTTTGTGGTATATGCATATCCAACTTCTAGATTACATAGTGAGATTGCACACTTGTTTCTCAAGGCTTGAATATCAACTTCCAAATCTGATTGTTAGAAGAATGAAGACTTTGCAAATGATATCAAATGAAAATAGATAATTTATTTTCTTCAACAACTTGCACATCCTCGTGCTGCCAAGAGAACACCTTCAATAACTCATAATATGACATATCAGATCAGAATACGCGAAAGTGACAAGAACAATGTAGCTAGCATCCCCGACACATTGTCCAAGGGTGCCTTGGAGTGAACACCTTTCATTATGAGGTCTATTCAGAGGGATTTCAAGTCCCAACTCATGAATTGTAAGGAGAACCACTTTATAGGGGATTTGGCTAGCCATGTTCCAAAAGCACTCAGTCTTGAGGGTGACATGTCAACAAACCACATCTTGAGGAGCACTTCATTGTTTTAGGGAGTTGGTTATTTCTTATTTTTATTAAATTCAAAACCAAATTTGGAAGGGAGTTCAAAACTTAAGCATGTTTATGGCAGATGTTTCAAGGAGATCCATATTGTAGGGGTTGATGCATCTATGAGAGATCCACTTTATGACGACTTAGTTAAACTCCTTGTTGAGCACCCACTTTGATTTGACAATTAGATTCACTTTTTGAGGATCACTTGAGAAACACTCCATGGAGGAACACATGGTAAATCAGGCTGCTTTAGGATACTTTCCATACGAGGAAAATATTCCTTGTTTAAAGAAATTCCCCACGTCTCTTGGTATTATTGTTATGAGGATTGTAGGTTATATTAAGGATTGTTGGAAGAAGAAAGAGGAGAGTGGAAATATAACTCCGTTTTGACAAAGTCAACAACAAAGCGGAATGTTCCAAATTTAAAGAGGCTTTCAAGGCTATATTTGGAAAATAATGGACATATTCAATGCTGCTGTTTTAGTGGTTGTTTAAAGGTTGTTTAATACTGTTTTAGATGGTAAAGAAATCTACAAGATGTATCATTTTTTTCTTTGGCTTTTTGTAGTGTGTTTTTTTAGACATTTTTTTTTGGTAAAGAAATATTAAATTATTTTATCTTTGGAACCAAGATTTATTAAAATTTCTATATTTGAAAATAAATTTCTATCCTTAAAATTATCACCTGTATGTGTTATATTATATAACACATTGCATTGCAATGTGTTATATTATATAACACATTGCAAGTGGTCAAGGTCTAAGGGGCCTTTGGATTATTCATGGCACACTATCCAAGGAAACACCTCTTCAAGGAATTTTAATGGTATTTTTAAGTTCAAAGGAGTCAAATTATGGAAGTTCCCATCTCTTTAGGATACTTCAAGTGGTTTGTGTGATTCTTTGGAAAGTGTGGATCTAGATCACACTTAATATTATTTTATTGTATGGACATGGAGCTAGACCTCTATATAAAAGAAAGATGTTTCCATTTCTTTTTCATGGTTGGATTGATAGAAAAATCTCCTCTTAGCCTAGTTGAGAATCTTGTAGGAGGAATTCAAGGGGAAAGCATATGTGAGGCATCCATTGTTCTTCTCTTTTTTCCTGGATGATTAGGGATTTATGCTAGAGTAGCCATTGTTTCTTTTTGTTGGAAATACCCTCTAGAGGATCGTTTTGCACAATGACAAGAGACTAGGGTTAAGGTTATTAACCCTCACTAAATCTTTGATGTAACTTTGAACCTTAAAGGACATTCTTGCTGTAATTTTTGTTGTAATGTTAATGGCTCATTTAATCTTGTAGGATTATGGTTGACGATGTTGTGTATTTGGTTGGGTTGTTCATTCTTTAGAATGTTTTCCTACCTTGTCCATATTATGTGGTGACAACACATATCTTTTAGTTACAATTCATTTTGGTTGCCCTCAAACATGGTTGTCTCTATTGGAGGTTTCTCAAGTGTTT